>JAJMJY010000047.1:0-53608 GCA_030569115.1 Sungouiella ezoensis
TTCAGAAACATTCTGAAGATTCCCGCTCACAAGCTAGGGTTTGATATGGACAAATGGATCTAATTCGATACTTTCATGTCCATTCTCTACCTCCGGAACTTTACTTTGTTTGGAAAAATGATTATGGTGGAGTAATGGTTTCACTGGACGCAATTGTGAAACTGTGATGTTAACCCCAATTTCGAAGCACCAGTCTAATGTAAATCTTCCAATGTAACGCATTGGATATATCTTGACTGTTTGCATTGAGGGAAAGTCTCTTTGGTGAATGACTCGCAAATTACTTTGTGGAATGGTGCACATTTGATACTCCTCGCAGATTTCTGATGAGGCGCAGATTAAATCATGACACAATCGTCCCGTTAAATTAATGTACTAGTAGTGGTTAAAATAAGACATTGCAATCCTATTGAGGATGGTTCTGTATGTATTCTTCTTGATTTACTGATGCTGTTTGTTGCTGAATGCGGTTTCTTCTTTTCTGAGAAGAGTGGTCAACAACACGACACTGGCTTTCAGCCAATCTTGAAACCAAAGTTAAGTCCATTGATCAATGTCTAATGTTTTATCTTATTTGCTTGTTTCGAATGTAGACAGCACCATAAAATGGAGATGGAGATAAATTGCAAGCAAGAATGTCGATACAATAGCGAGGTACTACCATCAACTACCGTTCCTGAGCAGAAATCTGACCAAAAAAGCTTAGTTTTTAGCCAAGTTTTTTTTGTCTTTGTATTGAATAAAAAAGCGACATCATAAACCCTACTTTCAGCATTCAAAACAACGTGATCCCCATAATTCTCTACATCATTCTCATGATTCAATCCACAGCTCCCCGTAATCAAATTTCCAAACAAATCAATTCAAGAAGAATTTATCCTTCAGCTAGTTTCTACTTTTCGTGACCTCGGTTCGGAAAACTCTGGTCAATACTAGATAGACGCGTTCTGGGTCGAACGCGCACCTCAATATCAACAACAACTCTTCTTTTTCTTTGCCAAACCCAAATGATGTATGGAAAGTCTGAATATTAGTTGCTATCAATTTCCCAATTAAAGATTAAGTTACTGGATTGAGATCCAATAGGCAACTCTGAAATGATCTCATGACGTTACATGTTGGCCTCCTCGGCTTTGCCATAATGGTGAAAAATCAGTTGCTGAAGCTAAACATGACTTACTTGATCCATTCAATATGATCTTGAAGAGGTATCTTGCTTCAATGCTAGTTAGCTAAGACCTCCAGGGCATAGTTCCCGCTGTGGACTTTTCTCGACTTACGCTTTCGTTAGCGCTGCCCCACCGTGAGCTCCAACCTTGAAAGCCTATTGAGAACCGGAAAACTATTGTTCGATTGTTATAATTACCAGAGGAATCCTTCTGGGTATATTACTAATGACAATTCCTCATGGTATGTTCTTAGAGCTGTCGAATTATTTCAAAACATTTTCTGATTTAGCCACACATGTTAGGATTTAATTGGGCAACTGAATCTGATCGACTATAATCAAGTACATTCTTGTTTCCAGGTCCTTGCTTTGAGTTGAAAATTGAAAGCGGTGGTTTTATGTCTCTCGTTGGTCGAAAATGTTAAACTGGGATGTTTCTCCGAATTTCAAACCACAACATGACTAGAAATCCTCCGGTGGGAATTCCTTGGAAATATTTTGGGTGTTGTCATTGACTGGCAGTTTTTTCTCTGACCGGTTCACAAATTGGTGGGTGAAATGGTGAACACATGGTACTTCTCGCAGATTCTCGAAGATTCTAAGACTATCATCGCCAGAATCGTTCCGATTAAATCAATTCACCAGAAATATCTAAAACTAGACACTTCAATACTGCTTGGAAAGGTTTTGAGTGTTTTCTTCTTGATTTACTGTTGCTATTTGCCTCTGATGTTATTTCTGAGAAGTATGGTCGATAACAAGACAATGGATTTCGGTCAATCTTAAAACTGACAATATGTCGATAGGTCAATATCTAATGCTCCATTTTATTTGCTTGTTCGGATACAGATGTTGTTTCTGGTACTGAGCGAAGGGGTTTGAAGTGGAATTTCATACGTTGTGTGGATTGCAAGTACATCAGAAACGCGACTAAGAATCAACGCGTTTCTGATCAGTAATTGCAATTGTTGATAGAATGACCACGTCATTCGTGCTCAATCATTACTGAAGTCGCTCATGGCTCAGGATGGGCATATTATGGAAGTATGAGGAAATCTCAAAAATGACATCTTTTTTCATAAGAAATATCCCTCGATCGGAATTCGTATGCCTTTATTTGTTCGTATACTCAATGAGGCTATTTGAAGAGTTCTCCTAATCTTTATTTAGCATTCATCCAGTGTTGCATTGCAAACCTGATGAGCATTATTGCTGAACTGTCACTCTTGAACATAATTATTAACTCGGTCACGAATACATAAAACCCATATCATTTAGACTATTATCAAAATTGTAAGTTGATTTTGGTTGTGCATTACCCGACGACAAGTATTGTCATCTGAGTGTGATCCAGATTGGGCTACAAAGGCGAAAGAGGACTTAAATCTTCAATAAATTAAGTTCTTAAACTCTCCCTTTTCATTTTCAATTTCTTATCAATCATTAGAAAATGGAACTCACAGTCAAGTTCGAAATGCTACTGAACATTATTACAAATTTCCTGCAATCGTAAATACTCATCAAAATGAAAAAGCTGCAAAGTCGCTGCAAAAATCGAATTATAACCAGAATGGACTAAGATTGCTCCATAATGTTATTTGATATGCTAATTACTTCAATAATGATTTAAATGTTCCATTTTTGAATTTTTCAACCAGATGAGCATAGTAATGCCCATTGGTGAAAAGCCTCCTGCAGATCGAAGGCGCAGAGCGCTTAATGGTAATCTAGGATGAATGGTGGTGCAATCTTTCGTCCCAAACTTTCAAGCATAACTCCTATTTGTACTTCCGCATGTAACAAATAGCGTTATAGAGTGGAAGAAGAGCGGCTTTTGTCATCAATAATCGAAAGGACTTTGCTGAGAAGGTTGTGTTTGCCTTACATTATTCAAACCCATTTCGCCATATCGTATCATTTTAACACTTGAACGGAGATGAAGAAGGTGGATGCACTGACCGTAGGCTGCGACAACACTACACTGATTATTATGCATAAATAAGACACGTATAATATGAAATGTATAAAATGCTCCAATAGTTTGAAGAAATGAAGATAATTAAATGAATATGACAAATAGGAGTGCAACTACCCCAAGCAAACCAAAAGTAGTCTTAGATGCTTTACTCTCGATCAAAACACCAGGTGATTGACCATTCGGATTTGTGGCGTTGGAACTGGACGCCTCTGGAGCCTCAATCGTAACGCTGCTGCCAGACGCAGTACTCGTCTCCAGCGTATGTGTCACTGACGATTGAGTGCCAACTCCATCACCAGAGACATCAATGTTGCTCGAATCGCTCACTGAAGATTGCGAATGGGATAATGGGCAGTAAGTGGTATACGAAGTAAGTGTATCGTTTTCGACCACGGTAACAATCGCAACACCAGTTGTTACCAAATTGGTGTCGCCTTTGTCACCATCACAGACAGTTGTGATAATAACCGTCTCCAGAATTGGAGAGAGGGTAGATTTGGAATCATCCAATGGTGAGAATGTTGTGGATGAAGATAAATCTCCCTTCTCAGTAGTCGCCACAACGACAACTCCTGTAGTAATAACTGTCTCGGAAAACTTCTTTGGATCTGACAAAGGACAGAAAGTGGTGTAGGAACTAACTGTATCGTGCAGAGTAGTTGTCACAACAGTAACTCCTGTAATGATTTCCACATCCGATGAAGAATGAGCAAATACCTTGTGCGATGAAACACCAATCAAATCTGGAACGAAGCTGCCATCGGAGTCATCCAATGGGCTAACCGTCATGTCCCTTGAATGGTACCTTAATCAGGTTGCACTCCACGTACACCACACTGGAGCTTATGAACCAGTTGCAATGCCGTATGGTCTCTCACTGGCGAAAAAGTACATTGGCGAGTTGGTGTATAGTAAATGGGTGTTCTTCCTTAAACACTTCGGCGAACTATGGCTTAAAATAACACACCGGAAAAGACATCGTGAATACCTTCGTGAGACATTGGAGTCTGACTTCACGTCCTTCCCTGTTTTCCACATCTTACCTAAGATGCATAAACGTGAACCGACCAGTCGTCCCATTGTCCCCACCCACAGTTGGGGAACAATGCGGCTTTCCAAGGCACTTTCTTACTACCTACGAGAATTTGTCCTTAAGTTATTGAGCGATTAGCCACGTTCAAGTGGACCCTCAAAAAAGGTATTGTATTCTCACATGTGACGTGTCGAGCCTATACACACAAATTCCGACCAATGACGGACTCAAGGCTATCTTCAACCTCACTCACATTCTCCAATCGACAGATGATCCTTTTGAAACGGAATTTCCAGCTGATATTTCCTATGAGCAGCTGATCAGCAGCGATTTCTACTATGAAGGTGCGAAATTCGTGATGCTGAACAATTACTTTGTGGCTGGTACTGAACTATTCCATCAAACTGGAGGCACTGCGATGGGTACCAACATGGCACCCGAACATGCCAATTTTTACCTTCGTAACCTGGAGAGAATTCATCTCAAAGGAATATTGACAGAGGGCTCCGATATACTTTACCTTCGGTACATTGATGAAATTCTTGTCATCTGTCCGACGGAGATTGCAGATCAGTTCTACGAAGTACGGAAATTATTAGTTCTCCCCCCTCGCTATTCATTGGGAGCGTCCATCTCAAGAACAAGTGTTTTCGATTTGGAAATCTCCATCTGTATTGCTCAATTGTGTATGAGCTTTACCGGAAATACGTTTCAAAATTTGAAGTGGACAAGTTCTTATCCAGAAAGTTCTACAAAAGGCTTCGTACAAGGTGAAATGATACGAAGAAGTACGAAATTGTTCAATTATGACGGACGCAGTCCGACATATAATGCTTTTTTACGAACACTTACGGAGACGAGGTTATCCTCCGATCATCACCAACATCTGGATCTCGCAAGTTCTTAAGAGATTAGCGTGCAAGTATACCCCGATAACCCTCCGAAGGATTTGGAATTGCCTTCTTTCCGTCTCAAGGTCAAATACAATGAGGTTTGGAAACCTCGGAGGCCAAACGGTATAGACGCACTCTTGAGAACCAGTTGAATGATCGTCGTTTTTTTATTAATAGAAATTTAGTTGACTCTCCTAACAGGAATAAGCTTTGTTCAATTCTGTAAGAGTCGCTTACGCAATAATAGGGATTGTTGTGCGAAAATCAACAATAAGATAAGTAATGTTGATTTTGCGAAAAACGTCCGCTTATCTACCCACCTTTCCCTGACATCTCGGGCAGGTGACATGCTAAACGGAAGCGTTTTCAGGCGATGAAGAAGCTTGACATTTGCTTCTCTGCGCTTCGAGGGAAACAGAGGGGCGTTCTACATCACGCTGCAGGAAGAGACGCGGGCGCACTGCATGGCAAAGGAGGTTTCCCGATTCGGAATCTCTGCTGATAAGACGGCAGCCTTCATGTATACTTCTTCGTCCTCATCCCCATGTCTGCGGAGCAATTTTTTTGGTTCCGGCTGGTAACTCTCGCCTCCCTTAAATGCCCCGGTTGTCGCATTTGGTAGAATCTGCTGATTTTTTTTTTGCCTACTGAGTAGTTTCGATAGAGACGAGCGTCATCTCTGGTTTCCAATCATTCGTGATACCGCCCACGGGGTTAAGAAAACTTGTGGCCACTCACGCTAGGCTATGATATGTGTACTTCATTTTTAGATACTGTCCTTTAACTTACCCAACTTAATTCGTGGATAACTGCCATGGATGCCTATGAAATACCAGTACCTCCCTAAGAAAAACCTTACTAATGACTTAACAACAACGGAAGAAGCAACTCGTAAAATCAGCAGGCGAAGAGAACATAGAACTACGACAACACTCATTAGCGTATACATACTACAATTAGATTAGTCTTATTGTATAAATCTCTCTAGTAAGTTGATGTCAAGTAGGACGGAGCAAGAAATGAATTTTAACACATGGTATTCCAGATTCTGAAGTAAAGGGGCTTGGATGCAAGGTATGCTCTCTCCTCTGCAAGTTCTTGCTTTAAGAAGTCCAAGTCTAACTCTCTTCTACCAGTATCAATGTCAATGTCGCTGATTGAAATGCAGAGCTTCCAGTTCCGCTTCCAGATTTTGTGACCAATGTAGAAAGCAAGGATGATAGGGAAAGATAAGTAGGCAGAAAAGAAGTTCTCAGCGTTTGGTGCTTCACCGATAGGCCAAACTGCAATCCAGAACTGAGCAACAAGAACCAAGATGTTAAAAATAAAACCAAAGTAGGAGCCAATAATACCAGCCTGAGAGATGAAAGTAAGCTCAGAGGTGTCTCTGCCCTTAGCTTTAAGAGCAAGTCTGAATCTGATGTGGCAGAGACAGATAGATCCCCAGGTAAATAAAGTAGACAATCCAGAAATGGCCAACATCCAGTTGAAGGCAACACCTTGCTTATCAGAAGCAGAAATGAAGCAGATCAAACCAAAGATGGACTGCAAGATAATACCAAACAATGGTCTACCCTGCTTGTCAATGTAGTTGAAGATCTTTGGGGCTTGGCCAGCAGCAGCCATGGCAGCCAAAGTTCTAGACGAGCCGAACACAGACGAGTTACCAACAGACAAGACGGCAATCATGATAACAACGTTCATGACAGAAGGCAATCCCAGGATTCCTGCGTTCTTGATGGCGATAACGAAAGGGGAGTAACGAGCAGTGCCGTCACCCAATTCCAAGTCTGGGTCGTTATAAGGTACCAACATTCCAACCAAAATTAAAGAGACAATGTAGAATAAAGTGATTCTCCAGAACACCTGCTTGATGGCCTTTGGCATCGATTTTCTAGGGTTAGCAGACTCAGCAGCTGCCAATCCAACCAACTCAGTGCCGGCAAAGGAGAAAGCAGCAGTGACAAACACGGAACAAAGACCCTTGAAGCCGTGGTGGAAGGCGCCTGGGTTGTGCCAGTATCTGGCGCCAATGTAGCCACCCCTTGGTCCACCACCGCACACCAAGACAATACTCAAGATGATGAAACCAATAACGGCAATCACCTTAATAATGGAAAAGACAAATTCGGCCTCACCATATCCCTTAACACCAAAGAAGTTGATGGTAACGATCAATACGTAAAATGCCACACAGTATGCGGCCGGATTTGTATGATCGTCCCAGTATCCCACAGCGATTGCAGCAGCAACTAATTCTAACGGCATCGTAATCAACCATCCCAAGGCGTAGTTCCAAGCCATGGCGAAACCCCACGATGGGTCGATGAAACGGGTATTGTAAGTAATAAAAGCACCAGAAACTGGAAAAGTGATAGCCAACTCACCTAAGGCGTGGACAGTGCAATAAATCATAATACCGATTAAAATGTAGGCAATCAACACGGATGCTGGACCACCGTTGGACAAAACCAATCCAGAACCAATGAACAAACCGGTACCAATGGCACCACCAATAGCAATCATCTGCAAGTGTCTTCCCTTCAAGGATCTAGACAATGGAGAGTTAGCGGTAATGATGGCAGTCTTCTCGACATCCGACAAGTTCGGGTCAATACCCAACTCGCCCACATCAAATCTACGAAAACTATCAATAAACGATTCCCACTTGCCCATTGGGGCCCTGTTGTCCTGAGCGTCGAAGCCATCGATGTAGACACCACCGTTCTTCTCGTCAGAGACCTGGTCTCTCGAAGTGATGTAGTTCAATTCCTTTTCGGGCATGGTATAGAGGTCATACAATATAAGCAGAAAAGAAGGGATCGCCAGCTAAATATTCTGAAGAAGGGGACTGCGTGAGGGGCGGAGAATGCCATTTTGAGAGCTTGTGCCAACCTCACTGATAAGGACGACCATTACGAATCATTGTGCATTCCTTCCAATCGCCGTATTCCGGCACCAAAGCCCCGGAATGGCCATTTGCTCAAGTGAAGTGACACTTTCCGATCTGCGGTTTGAATGCGGATTATTGGCCAGCAGTGACGTTCATTGCATGTGGAAAGGCGTCCGCTCAACGATAGCGTCATGTTCCAAATCGGTTCAGGCGCTTCTTGGCGCCTGGTTTAGATGTTGCTATATCCACACCCTGCAGCAACTAAGTTCACTTGCGCTGACAGGCTATTGACAGGTCTATCTACAGGTGGCAATGATAATGGAAGGAAACAAGAAGATAAATTGTCTGTCGCAATAAACATGGAAGCAAGGCGATGAAAATCAATGCTTGTTTCAAGAGCACGAGGGGTTACTGGCGTTGGTCGTTCCTCCGCAGTCATTACGACTCTTATCTTTGGATATCCTCCCTCGGGAGGTGGTTGCGACGTACAGGAATATGTAATCTCCACAGCCACAGATGAAAACTGATGAGAAAGAGAAAGCGACACACGATGCCATGTTTCCACTGATATGCAGGCGGAATCAGGAAATCCCGCTATTTTGATGCACTGAAACTGTCGTCTCGCAGCCACAAACGAGACATCATCACTTTCGAACACGCGGACCTTCAGATTCTTGCGGTTCTTCTTTTTATTGCTTAAAAGTAGCACACTCGGCTAGACCGGATACCAGGAATATTACTCGTACAACAACAGCTTACACCATTTCGTCCTCGTGTTGTTGTCGAGTACTTCTCGGACTCTCAAAAAGCCGCGGCACGGCATTGTTCGGTCCATGTTAGATTCGTGGGATGGTTCAGAGAGATAAGCTCGGGTGTACTTATTGGGTATAATTCGTATCAGAAGGTATCGGATACTGGCTTTCGGTGAATCCGAGGGGACCCGTGTACATCAGTAGCCCTGGCATTTTCCGTCTTCTTTCTTCGGCTCCCTAAATCCCTTTGTTTCGTATCTTGTGTTACAAATTACCTTGTCAAATGTCGTTCTTACTTACCTTCTACATGAAAATTACTTCTTCTAGTAATTTAACTGTAATGAAAGAAATATGTTGCGATAAAAGCGGTCATGCATACTCCTATTTCTACTTCATCTCCTTACAACCTCTCGCCGTAAGCTTCCGCGGTTCTACTCTTGAACACCTGCTTTTCTTCGTCACAATATTTATCATCATTTCGACAGGAGCAGACGAGGGAGGCGACAGTATCTCTATCGGCTCTGAACGAAAGAACTTCTGTCTCTTCCAACTTTGAAGTCACTGGTCCCTCTTGTTTGTGATATTCCTTTCACTCATCTCTGAAATCCTATCCTATTCCACATGTAGATAGTCCTACCAGTTAGTTTGGCCTACTATTTGTGGAACTGAAACTGCCTTTTTCAATACCTTCAGCCATTTGTGATGTAGGATTTTATATCTGGTAAGGCTTACTGAGTCTATGTCCTATACTACGAATCCCACGTTTCCTTATCTTTCTCTCTGTCCTTCTAGAAAATGGGAATACTCATACTTAAATTGCAGTTCCCTCTAATGAGTCGAAGTTGTCATACGCCGTACTTTATCACGCCCACCTTCCTCATTAGTGGCCTATTCGGCGCTTTGTAGGAATATGCCTCACTTCCTTTGGTCACTCGCTAAGTCCTTCCATCTTGATGATATTCGGACAGGACTGATACGCGAGTACTGCATCTTTGTTCTTGCGAACCACATTTCTAAGGGAATAAGACGCAAAGCGAGCAATGATCAAATTCGAAGGTGGAACAATTCTTTCATCCGATACCCTCAAGGATTACTCCTATTTGTACTTCCTTATGTAGCAAATGACCTTATGATATGGAAGAAGACCGGTCTTTAATTGAAAGCCGGAAAGAGCGTCATCAATAATCGAGAGGTCTGTGCTGAGAAGCTTGTGCGCCCTTTTCAAATTCAGTATCAGCTTACAATATTATCCTCATTTCGCCATACCGTCTTTGGCGCAGGTTTTTGTAACATCCTAACGTAGATTCACCTATGGTAGGCTGCAACAACACTATACTGATATAATGTGTAAATGGAACTTTTATGATTTGTGGCGAATATTCTGAAGAAATGAAGTTAATTAAACTAATTAGACAAAAAAGAGTGCAACCCCCAAGCAAACCAAAAAGCAAATTTAGACGCATTCTCTGGCTCAATGACCATGCGAATTTATGGGGTGGTAACCAAATGGGGCAGATTAACGTTAATTCAACATGGGAGCGAAATCGCTGCTGAGCCCGACATTCCTTCATCGGTGGATTATGGTAACATACTCCAAGAATACATTGGACTGTTTTGCGAGATTGACGGGCTCCATGTGACATTGGCATGAAGGACGAATTAGAATTTAGCTCAACTTCAACCAGGTCTTCATATGGCTCCTACCCTAATTTTTTCCTGTGTTGTCCGTTGTTTCCATGACCGAGGCATCCGCTGTTACTGTCAATTATTACTCCCGAGAACCATCCATGGAATTTTTAATGGATTTCCGTTAAATCCTTGAGTACATTCGAGTTTAAAACAGAGTGATCTACAGATAGCTCGACAAGTCTTAAATCGAAATCTCCATGAAGTTCTCTTTGAGTACCCTCGGGCCCTATGCGAATGTGACTGTTACGGCTACGGCTACGAGGACGACCATTGAGGGATCTACTTGGAGCAAGCAGTCCGGTAGACTAAGAACAATAGAACGGACAATCTAGATATACACAGAACCTATAACACATCACCTTATATCTCAGATACATTCCCACTTGAACAACTCCCGCTAATCCTTTCATTTTCAACATTAACAACCAGAATTCTTCCACATACCATCACGATTACAGCTCTCAGTTTTTTATTTAGAACACATTAAGCATCATGGCATTCCCGCCATTCTTCTTAATGCTTCATCGAAAAGCTTGACAATGAGTCCTTTTGCTCCCCGTAGCGGTATCATTCGTGGCTTCCTCTACTGGTGGAGATGGTTGGCTTTCATCACCAGTAGTAGAGTCCTCTTCTGGTGGAGGTACTTGATCTTGGTCACGATTCATCCCTTCAAATAACCAAGAAGAATCAGCTTTGATACTCTTGATTGTTTTCAGTAGCAGAGATGCTTTTTCGAAATTATTGATGGATTCCAATAGTGGAGCTGCATTTTTGAAACTATTGATGTTTTCCAATATCAGAGGTGCGTCATTTCGGAAACGCATGTAGTTTTCGAATAACCCACTCATTACATTTTGTTGTATGTCATGCAATTGGCGAGGAGCTGGAAGTTGGATACGATTGATGGCTTGCAATAGTGTAGCTGATTGCTTTTGGTAAAGAATGAAGTCTTCCACTACTAGAGCTGCTTCTCCGATACATCTGACGATTTGCAGTACATGAGGTTTTGTAGCTAGGACATTAGCGAAGGCTGCCAGTACTGGAGATTCGCCACCTTGGGTATGATTCGTGGCTTCTGGTTGCGGAGGTGCTTGATTTTGGTCACGTTTCGTGGATTCCTCTTGTGGAGGAGGTACTTGATCTTGGTCACGATTCATCCCTTCGAATAGAAAAGGTATTTGAGATTGGATACTATCGAAGTTTTCCAATAGCGGAGATGCTTCATGGAAGTTATTGATGGCTTGCAATAGTGGATCTGCATGCTCTTGGAAACTATTCATCTCTGCCAATATCGATCGTGCATGATTTCGGATACAACTGAAGATATTGAGTATTTCATTTATGTATCCTCCAAGTTGATTCATGTCTTGCGATAGCGGAAGTGCTTCTTGGTCACGATTCGTGGATCTCACTTCGAAAGCTTCTTGTTCTGTGAAACGATCGATGTCTCTCCATAGCCTATCTACTTTATCTCGGATTTGTTTGATGTCTTTCAATAGTGTAGCTGATTGCTCTTGGTAAAGAATGAAGTCTTCCACTACTAGAGCTGCTTTTCCGATACATATGACGGTTTGCTGAATATAAGCTTTATCATCATGGATATGATCGAAGGCTTCCGCTATTGAAGATACGAGACCTTGGGTAGGATTCGTGGCTTCCCTTTGCCTCTCTTCTGGAGCTTGGATGGGTAAGGTTGGATTCTCGGCTGGCACACGAGGCATCCCACGATCGAATTCTTGAATTTCTTCCGACATCAGCACAATTTGTAGATTACTCCTACACATGTACTAAGATGGTTTCCCTTAAGATAACAATGAGTCAATTTGTTTTAGAGATCTTGAAAATGCCAATGGACATCAAAATAATTGAAAGTATATATGATTCACATTTTTGGGCGGCAAAGCACATGTATTTATACCCCACATACTCTCGGATTTCCTGCCAATCTGTTGCGGCATCTAGTTCGTTCTATCTTTAGATCAGATGTGGAACTAAAGTGCTACGTATTTAGTTCAACAGGGTGGTTCAAGGATCGATCATGCAATTTCTGGTGGTCCTAGAAGCGGTAACCACCGAAAATGACCACCGAGACCAATGATCCTAACTATTACAATTACTAGCATACAAACTAAGAGGTGTGTGATAAGAGGAAGATTACAGAAAAATCGGAAAGACCTGAAGTTTTACAATCAGCAATAATTGAATTTGACAATCCACTGTGGGGAAATTGAGATTCCTTTACGTTCGATTGACTACTATCGTTGCCGCTTTGTCGGATGATTGTCTGGGAAATTTACAACACTAAGCTAATACACACAACGCTTTGGGGAAATCGACAAGACAAGGCAACAAGAGCAGATACGCACTGGCTGCATTAAACTCCAATTACTATAACTAGTTTCCAAAACGGTATTTGACTTACTCCACCTACCAATCACTTCCCCTCCCATTCACAACCTACCAATCACCCAACCTGCCGTAGATGCGACTACTCTTCCCACTCTATATGGATGTACTGGTATCAACAATAACCACAAATACTATCAATCACCAACACAGCACAGAATACCTGGATGCCTATTTAGGCAAGCCTATACCCACGTTATCTCTCTACGGCTCCCTTTCGGTGCCTCCCGTCCTCATCACGATAATATGCCCAACATTAGAGTCCGACCGGAGTCAGGATCTCCCGTAAACAAGACATTTCCCGTGGATAAGTCAAGCCCATCATTCAATTATACCCTAGCGGGGTAACCTGAAACGAGTAGGTCCAGGAGATGTTTCACCTAACTCAATCAGTCTAGAAGCAGCAACACTCGCCCAAGTCGTGCTTTGCTCAAGAGTCATGCAAGCCAAAAGCTGGTATGCTCTACACTGGCTAGACAGAGTGGGAGAGAATCATGAAAGTCATCTGGCTATCTAAGAATGACTTAGTGAAATATCAGCATAAAGGTCAGTCATGAAGCAGGTGAAGAGCAGGCAATTAGTCGAATTTCGCTGTTTCCACAAACCACGTATTTCAGCAATAAACGCCAGACAAGGACCTTACTATTAAACAATTTGTTCTTATATGTTTAGAATCATGTAATATGTTAGACTCGAAGAGCTAACACCGACATGCGTTGTTAATCCTATAGTGGTAAGCGGCCCTAAATAGCCAAGGAAAATAAGCGCAGTGCAGAATACTGGCCGAAGGCAAAAGCCCAAAGTTGGGTGAATACCGATGAGTAACGGGTCGGTTCATTGGATTAGATGACCAGAAACATTCAAGAATCAAGAGATTATTAGAAATTGACTGTCTAGATTTCTGTACAATCTGTTACACCAGATTATATTTATCATTGTGCAATTAGTACTGCCAATATGGATGGGTGTTCTCGTGACTAGATGTATTGATCTGAACCACAGTGATTTGTTATTGTGCAGGTGCAATGTTAGCTACTGATGGAAAGCTATTAATGTCGTCGTACACTTAAGATCACCCGCAATTCTTATCCTCGCCAAGTGTTCCTCATCTCAAAACAGCAAGATGGTTCTGTACATTGAAACTTCATTTCGAAACTTTAATTTACGAGGCAACATGTGTGCAGAATCCGTCGTACGTACACTTCTCATTGTCTTTGCCACTATGAAACGATTCTGCCATATTCGATACCTCATTTATAAACTACCTTTTACGTTGTTGCTTGTTGATACAATTGTGACAGCTAATGGGGGGAATAGCGTTGCTGTTGCCATCAGGCGCAAATATGGCCGCACTCATGAGCAACAAACGTACGATGCATAACACACGATGAGGTAGTATCATTTGCAGAAGATAGCGGTCTCTGATTTCCGTCCTGGTTGGACCTGAGGGGGGACGAGTGTTTGGGGGCGTCATTTGACTCCTTTGCGTAATATATTTAAGCATGTTCGATTGAGCATCGCTTGTTGTTTTGCCGCGATGACTGGAGGTTTAATCAAGTCTAGATAATGAATTGAAAACATTTGATCACCATGCAAAGATAAACTCCGGGAAATCTTTTTTGTAAAGCTAGCAGTAGGACTGGGTACAATCTTGATAAATGTCAAATCATCTGTATTTCGCAACATGTCCATAACTTTTTATCTTTCACACGAAATTCCTGCTGCACGCGAAAGCAAAAACGCTACAAAACGCTTCTAAAAATCGAATGTTGCTTGTAAGTAATCAGAAGTTTCAAAAAAGGTAAGTCCGAACTTTAGTCACATTTCTAGTAAATTCAAGCTCCATTACACTCATCCTTGTTCAGAAATCAGCATTTTGGCGTGCAGGAAACTATGTTCCTGCCGATTAAGATGCGCCTGTTGAAATGAGTGGACCAATGTGCAGTCCAGAAGTGCTCATTTCCAGTGAATGATCGAGGATGGATTTACAACCCTGATTAGGTATAAATGATAAGAACTCGATCAGCAATTGTCTTTCGCCAAGAGATAATCGGGTTGCCTAATCTGAACTGATCGTTATCTCGGAAAGCCTAATTGAGTATGAATTTCCACAAAAGTACATCACTGACTAATCAAGAGAAATACTATTTAAAGACATAGTATTTCCCACTTTACAAAGACAGAGAGAGACAGAGAAAGATATATAGCTTATTGGACTATTAAGTATACATCTACGAGACTGTTAAGATCCTACATTAGATATGAGTGAATTGAACGGTTATTGTAATAGATTGCACATGTAACAGATTGTACCCAAATCAGTGTTGTTTGATCTAATGTTATCTTAATTCCTCTTCTTTTGGACTTTACCGACTTCTAAGTGGCCCGGTCCCGGCCCACTATCTCTGTCGCCCGGTTCCGGTCCGCTACCTCTATTACCTCGTTCCGCTCACGTCGTCGTTACCCGGCGCGCCTTGACTACTTAAAGGCTCCTCACCCTTAGCTTTATAGGAACTAACTACAATTTCGGTATTAACTCTACGAACCCTTATCTATTACACACGTTTCAATATTCTCTCATCAAGTTGTAATCCTGTACAAGGAACCTAGAATCTTAACACTGAAGTACTGCAGATTATCCGGCACATCGCGTGCATGCCTTGGGCACTGAACTACAATTCCACCATTAAGTTCCCTGGTCAAGTGAAAGTTATTTACAAAGACGAAGTCTGTTAGGTAGAGGATTCTGAAAGATACCCGCAAGGGCCAAAATGACGACAGAAGGAATCCCCCTTCAACAACTCTCCTCACGAATAAGGAGAGTGCGGTGAAAAGGCTCCAGCGAGCAAGTGGCAAAGAATCTATATATAGGCTTACTTCGAGGCATTAATCGATGCATCCCTTCAATCGCTTCGCAACGCTTCATGAAAATTACTACGTGACTACATATCGCTTCGGCAGCCTCTGGCTTCAAGTATCGTAGTTTGAACTTCAACATTCACAGGCTCGTAAAAGTAGGGCTGAAGTTACGAAGTGAGGGACTCGTAAATATTGGCGAGCAATCTCCGCACCTGTAAGTGATTCTGATGTCCCACGGCCCTACTTTTACGGGATATACCCGTAAATAATACGGTTATGTAATCAATTGGAGGGGTCCCGGAGATTGCCTTGATGTTAGCTGTTTCGACTAAAACCATTCTAGTTTGTCGTCCTCTCAACTGGGTAGAAAAAAAAACCTTTTGTATATTACACGTAAGGGTATACAGTGGTATATGAGTACAGGCACGATTACATTATGCTGTAGGCACCATAGGATAAACCTAAGATATGCTGATTTTAGTTGAGGCTCTGTAACCAGTTACGGTATACACACATCTCAACATCAAAATTTCATACTCACGAAGCGTAATAGATTATAATAAAAAAATTAATTACATCCAGAGCCATGCGAACTGCCGAAATTATATGATCCACAGCTAGCTTGCTTATATGTTGCATTTGTTCTCTGGTATGGTCCCCAAGGACCACAGCTCTTAGTTTTCGACAGTCATATGTGTCTGTACATGTATGCTTCTGTGTATCTGACCATGCGAAGAGACTTTGTTCCCAGATGCATGCGGGTTGACCGTGTGAACAAGTGCAAGTGGTCGAGCAAGTGTTTGTTGTCGATTTTTCAATTGAAATTCCAATACTTGCCATAGCCGCAATGACTTCCCCAATCTGAATACCTGCATCAATACTTATACTGTAGCCAATAATCCACTCAATTCCCCTCAGCAAGACAGCTCCATCTGGTTAATTATCACAGTAAAGTTTTCCTGTGGCCTGCTCCTATGCTGACCACCACTGACTCTGTTAAACGATCTGCACTTGAGCCCATCTGCGCTGACGGTAACAATCTCCTCTCTTCTCGAGTTTAGTTGCATTTTCATTGTGAATATCTTCAATTACACTTATGGCCACTCCAGACGGAATATCTATGAACTGATCTCCGACCAAAGTGGTGCCAATCAGCAAGGCATCTCCCACATACCTCTTTGAAAAAGCTTATGTTGCATAAACACTGCAGACCAAGCACATGAACACTATAATGATGTTGCACAATTGCGTAGTTTTGGGCCTACTAGCTAATGATTTTTTAGCCGGGACATAAACTGCTCCATTAAAGCATATTGCTGTTTCTGTTGAATCAACAATGTAACTTACTGGACTAGGAATCAGTGCATTGGTCAGGCCACAAGCCATTGTGTCTTTGATATTCATGTTGTCAATTCGATTGAGATAATATAGCCAAGTGAACATGTTATTTATATATACTGTCTGAGGGCGGGTAATCAAGACTTCGATGCAACTGCTGTAATTTTAAGTTGACATGCATGAGACTCATTGAAGGAGGTTATCGTTGAAACGTGTGCACTCCTTAACTGGTTATATGAACATTGCAATGAAACCAGAACATCTAATGTTACGCTTCACATCTTATTTACTTTTGTGTCGGGTACTCAGTTCCATTCTCCCCTATATACTTATGTGAATATAAATAAGAAGGTTACAAGATAAAGTTTAATCTTCGCTGTACATTGTATGAAGGATAAGGGCTTCAACTCCGGGATTATTAATCTTCGCGGACCTTTACAGTTAAGAACGCAGTGCTACAGCTGTTCTGGCACACTGATCTTGTTAAATGCAATTCTGAGCACGGTGCGGACATATGCGCCAAGAAAATGCTACTTATTCATCATTCGATATATTCGTATTAACTCTCTACATCAATCAAGTTTCAACACATACATCCTCCGTATTTGACTGTTGCTACATTCAGTGAGGCTTGGTGATGGACTCCTACCGATGCTGTCATACTGGATCACCGCATGCATGAGGATATGAGAAAGCTTCTATTCTTCACCTGTCTACATGTTCTTCTTATTCCAGAAACTCAAAGAATCGGAAACCGCGGAGGAAATCTTTCCGGTTGCATGGATAGAGCTTTATTCTCGGGATCCAAATACTGATGTTCAATATTAATTATGGAAGTTCTCAGCCCACTCTGTCGTTTGCGTTCCGATACTCGTCAAAGAGACAAAAAACTTTTGAAGTGCATGTACTTCAGAAAGCGCCGTGACCACCATAGTGTATCTAAATATAGATACAATACACTGCCAAAATTTGCAAACGACATCACAAATTTATTGAAAGAATCTTAAAGTTTGAATTATACATCCATAGCACGCCAATATGGGTCCGCCCTTGTTATGCTTGTGGTACTCCTTCATCTCCTCCTAACTCGAATCTGTAAGAATTCTTTGAAACGAACAAATCCGGTCGTGTGAATAAGATGCATTGAAAAATTCCGGTCGTTTGAAGAAGGTGACAAGTCCTGTCTAAAGACAGTGAATGTTTTGTTAATCCACAAGAGGTCGGAAGGTTTGGAGAGGTGCGAAGAACAAATTTCTTTCCAGGTTTGATTCTGGCGACCATTCGACATACGAGGCTTCATGAAAAGCTCTACGTGCCATCTTAAAAGCTCTAATGCGAGGTTTTATCAACGATTAGCCTGGTTCGATACGAGAGCCGCTAATAGTTCCCATCTTCTATTTTTTCAAAGCGCAAATTCGAGCTCAACTGCATGTCAAGAAATTCAATGTTGACGCGGCTTGATTAGGAGCCTCGCAATAAATGAATTCGGAGTTAAACTTGAGAGCGAAAGCAGCATTTCCACAAGTATAACCATCGCATTTTTAGCCTCAGCGCATGCGATGTCTTTCAATGATCGCAACTCGAGTGCTCGCTAACAATTTTCAGTATCAAACATATTTTTCAAATTCATTTGATAAACTTTCACAGAATGAAAAACTTTCAGACCCTCTGGGCTTCATCAGTAGGTTCAAAGCAGATTATTTCTTTGGTGCATTCTGTACTTGCTAGCCGGCATACCGTTGGTTACCCTATGTAAAGTCAGGTTCTTCTTATACTGTTCACCGATCCCAGACGTAATGGCAGTTTCTCTTGATTTTCATTGTTAGATGTGTAGTGCGTTCTCGCGGAAAAGCTTCCTTTAATGACGATTGTCGGTAATTGAGATTGAAAAGAAGTCTGACAAGAAGTCCGAAAGGATAGCCCTCAACATAGATTCGAATCACGGTTGATCATTTCCTGTTTTCTACATGTTTCATCCACTGGCATTATGGCGTCATGTATGGTTTATTATTCATTCGGAACGAAGCATCTAAGTCCAATGGCACATTGAAGCAAGATAATGGAACAAGACTTAATGCGTTGCGAAATGTGCCAAATAATGGGTCTAGAAAGCAAAACTTAGCCATATTGCTTGAAAACCTGATTTTTGCCAACATTTTACATCGTTCTTGGATTATGATTGTCAACCCATATTTTGTAGAAAGTTTTCGCGGGCACCCAGATTGGGGAAACTAGCATCAAAACTGAAATACAATAATAGGCACAACAAAGCCAGAATATCAGCCAGTGACAAAATAGTAGGGTATCCATCCACCTCCCTTCATATCCATGAAGAAATGATAATACTTGTAATCCCAATGATGTCTCGAACCCCACCATTAATGCCGTTTGCGAAGGAAAAATTAATTACAGTACAATTCTCAACGACTTCTAACCCATCCACTACTTCTACCCCACAGTCCCATGTTCAATTTCAGAACAGTACCCACATTCTCAAACGGGCAACCAATTATGGGGTTAGTCATGGCAACGGCTTGGGTCCTGCACAGCTACAGGCGTCGAATTTAATGTGCTTACCGGATTCGGACAAATCATCAACATTGATTCTTCCACGACAAAACTTGAAAAGACCCTGCAAACGCCACCCGTAACGCCATCTGTTGTCTCGATGGGCTCCATTGAAGACGAGTATGAACCCTTGGAAATCATAGGGAAGGGCTCTTTTGGTACCGTGAGGAAAGTCCGACTGAAGCAAGACGGAACCATTCTCGTCCGCAAGGAAATCGAGTATACGTCGATGAACACCCAGGAGCGAAACCACATTATTTCCGAGCTCCGGATCCTCAGAGAACTCAATCATCCCTACATTGTCAAGTACTTGCGCCATGACCACCTTCCCGAAAAGAAAGCCATCCACATTTACCAAGAATTCTGCGATGGTGGAGATTTGGCGAAGGTCATATCGTCATTCAAACGGAACAAGCAATCTGTTCCTGAAGCTTTCATTTGGGAAGTTCTCGTGCAGACGCTACTTGCATTGCACCGCTGTCACTACGGAAATGACGCGAAAAAGGTGGATTTATTCTCTCGTTCTGGAAATGGAGAGGAACCTCAGATCAACTCAGAAACCGTGATTATCCACAGAGATATCAAACCAGATAACATTTTCATGCTAGACTCGGGAAAAAAGATCAAACTTGGAGACTTTGGTTTAGCCAAAATGATCACGTCTCTGAACGACTTTGCAAAAACTTATGTGGGAACCCCATACTACATGTCACCAGAAGTCCTCATGGACAACCCGTATTCTCCAGTTTGCGACATTTGGTCATTGGGGTGCGTCTTATATGAGCTCTGCAACCTCGAACCACCGTTTCAGGCCAAAACACACCTCCAGCTTCAGATGAAGATTAAGCGTGGAGTTATCCCTGACATATCACCTAACTATTCGCAGCTATTGAGGAATATTATCAACGAAAGCATCACGGTAGACCCGAATCAGCGGCCAAACTGCTACGAGTTGCTCGAGACCATCTCTGTCAAGATGTTCCGAAAGGAGATGGAGTTGAGGGAGATGAGTTCGACACTCAACGAGTTTCAGAAGCAGCTTTTAATCAAAAACGAGGAGTTGAAAAAAACAGAGCAAAATGTCAAGACCTTACAAGCAAATGTCGAGACCCAACGCAAAGCACTACAAGCCAACGTGGACAGCCAACGGAAGGCATTACAAGATGACTACCAGGCATTACAAAAGCAGTGTGTCGTACAAAAGGAACAGCTCGAAAAGGAATTACTAGAAGACTTCGAGCTACGCAAAAGACAAATGGACCAAGAAGCGAAAGAGATGCGTCTCAATTACCAGCGGGAGTTCAAGAATGTGGTAGAGCAGGAAGTCCTGTTGCGGCTCTCAGAGCTAATGAGAAACAGAGGGAACAATCACATGGAGCCAAGTCGAAAAAAATCGGACTCTTCACTGTCCTCCCAAGAGAGATACAGATCGCAGCAGCACAAACCAAAGGGGCCACGAGAATATGTTGAAGAGAGCCTCCACCAACAACAATTGCATCAAGTACAGCACTCATCGCATTTCCAGCATCCTAATCCCCAGCATCCCCATTACCCTCTTGTCCAGCAGCATAGTGGGAATATTCCGGTGGCACCAACTGCCAGACGTTCCCCATTAAAAAACCGGAATAGTGAATATGACTTCGATGTGCCCAAAACGGCTCTACGGCCCATGGGTTACAACAACTACCGCAAGCGAATCACCGACGAATTCGAACAATTGACGCTCCAGAAGCGGAATATCCCCGAGTACGAAGAGCACTACTTGCGGCAGAACTTCCGGTACTAAAAATTTGTTACGTAAAGAACAACGAATCTAATGCATTTACTCGGTCCACTTGGCTCCTGTCAATGCCTCGTAGGCCTCAACGTACTTGTCCTTGGACTGGATGGCGATTTCGTCGGCCATCTTGACGCCGTCGACACCGTTCAACTTATTGGCAGTCAACCAGTCTCTCAAGAACTGCTTGTCGTAAGAATACTGCGATTTGCCTAACTCGTAGGTGGCAGCGTTCCAAAACCTGGAAGAGTCTGGGGTCAAAACCTCATCAACCAACACGACATTGTCGTTCTCATCCAATCCGAACTCGAACTTGGTGTCTGCAATGATAATACCTCTGGTCTTAGCAAATTCCTTAGCCTTGGTATACAACTCAATTGCGATGGCGGCAACCTTAGCAGACAACTCCTTGCCTACAATCTCAGCGGCCTGCTCTGGCGAGATGTTCTCGTCGTGCTCACCTTGCTCGGCCTTGGTGGAAGGTGTGAAGATGGGAGTAGGAAATTCCTGAGATTCCTGCAAGTCTGCGTCGATGGGCAAGCCGTGGACAGTCTTGGACTTCTTGTACTCCTTCCAGGCAGAACCTGTGATGTAGCCTCTGACAATGACCTCCAATGGGATCAACTTCATCTTCTTGACAAGCAACGCTCTTCCTTCCAACTGGTCTCTATACTTTGGCTCAGACAATTGGGCAGGCAAGTGCTTGAAAAGGTCTTTGCTGCCTGGAGCCAAGAGCAAGTGGTTGGGAACTCCATTCAAGAAGTCAAACCAGAACTCAGACAACTTGGTGAGGATCTTTCCTTTGGCTGGGATACCGTTGGACATGATGACATCATAGGCGGAGATTCTGTCGGTAGCGACGAATAGGAGGGTTTTGTCGTCGACCTCGTAGATGTCTCTGACCTTTCCTCTTGCCAAAAGAGGCAAAATTCCGTCCAAGTTGGTTTCAGTAAGCGACATTGGTGGAGGAGATGGAGTATGAGAAGGTAATTTACATATAGTTAGTGCGATACGGCAGATGACTCGGGCGGAGATGACTCCGATGGAGTGATGGATAGTAACATCCGTACACCACAGAAATCACGAATACTTTCATAAACTTTGGTCAAGATTGCCAAGAGTAGGTCACCACGCCACACCAGGCTCGTCAGCGCCTCTTATCTTGGCATCCCATCCAAATATCGAGGTGAATATGCTCGCGCCTGCATACAAACCGTACCTCCCATCGTTAGCGACCAATGCATGCTCACTGATAAAAGGCATACAGAGAGGGTCACGTGCAATTGTTCCATTTTTTTTCAAGCATTATATTCGTTATCATCTTCGTCGGATCCTCCAATAAGAAAAAACCCATATCAAAGCAAAAATGGCAACCAACATCACCTGGCACGAAAACTTGACCCACAACGAGCGTTCCGAGTTCAGAAAGCAAAAAGGTGCCACAATTTGGTTGACCGGCTTGTCCGCCAGTGGAAAGTCCACTATTGCCTGTGCAATCGAGCAGGCCTTGTTGCAGAGAGGCTTGAACGCCTATCGTTTGGACGGTGACAACGTGCGTTTTGGGTTGAACAAGGACTTGGGATTCTCCGAAGCCGACAGAAACGAGAACATCAGAAGAATCTCTGAGGTTGCAAAATTGTTCTCCGACTCCTGCTGCATCACCTTGACCTCCTTCATCAGCCCTTACATCGCCGACAGAAAGACCGCCAGAGAGTTGCACGACAAGGACAACTTGCCTTTTGTCGAAGTCTACGTTGACGTTCCAGTATCTGTCGCTGAGGAAAGAGACCCTAAGGGCTTGTACAAGAAGGCTAGAGAAGGTATCATCAAGGACTTCACCGGTGTTTCTGCTCCATACGAGGCACCCGAGAACCCTGAGATCCACTTGAAGAACTACGACGGCCAGAGCATCGAGGCGAGTGCCGAGGTGATCATCAAGTACTTGGAGGAGAAGAAGTACATCTAGGACCTATAATGTTAGAGTATTTATTGACGTCTGTGACCGGATACAGAAATACCCGCATATATGACCACCCCTGTATTATGACCGTTTCAAGCTGTCCAACCTCGCCTGTAAGTCGTCCTCCTCGCTGGCTCCTATGGCCTGAGCCACTGGGACATTTCTTGATTCCTCCACGTTGATGTGGCTGGGTGTATCTTTCAAGCTGGTGTTCAAATCGACGCCAATTTCGTCCAAGACCTCGGTCAAGATTTCGTCCACCTGCTCATCCTCGCCCAACTCGTCCTCGTCCATGGCCATTGCGTCATCGATAGCCTCATCCATAAATTCCTGTTTCTGGTCCATCATGTCGTTCTCGCGGGCAAACTCCTGGGCGATTCTAGACAACTGCGGAAGGTTCATCAGTCTGTTCATTCCCAGCAACAACCGGGTAGCGTCCCGCATGGAGGTGGCCATCTGTGCGTTGCTTCTCACACTCTGGATTCTCAACAGAATCGCCTGCAATTGTGCCTTCATCAGGTTGAATTTTACAATGTAGTTCTTTGTTCTCACGAGATCCTTGGCCTGGATCTTGGCACTGGAGATCTGGCCCTGTTTGGCCGACTTCTTGATTTCACTGATCAACTTCTTTTCTTGCGCTTGCAACTTTGTTGTTTCCCGGCCCAACTCACGCTGAGTTTTCTCAAGTGCCCGCTGGTTCTTTCGGAGACGCTCCTGGGGCGTGAGCTTCTTGCCGAAGGCCCATTCGAAAAGCAGCGACATAAGGAATAGTTGGAATTTGGTAGTGCTGGTTACGCCCCTATGATAAGACGGACACCATGCAGGCCAGGATCATGAGGGAGAGTACTAAGGGTAAACGAAGAGGAAGAAATGATGTGTGATTACGAGGTTGGCCCCTTTATTCTGCTGGAAATAAGCTGTTCATTTCATTAGTCGGCCGAATAAAGCTGATCGTTTACTTACAACATCCGTCATGCCGTTTCATTTAGACGCAGTTCCGGTCTCCAGAAATTGTAGTCCCCATTACTCAGTCGTATCATTGGCAACTTGCTCGCCGTTGCTGTCGAGCGTCAACATGGTTGATGTCTCATCTCCGTCGTACTTCTCCAACAATTGGTACAATTTTGCAACCATATGCTCCGCGTTGTCGGAACAGATATCTTCCATACCGTACTGGTAGATTGAGAAGATCCCATAGAGAGCAGCAGCAGCACATATGAACATGGCAATGTAACCCTTGGTAGTGAATCCTTCTGGCAATGGCCGCATCTGCAAGTTTTCTCCCGTCAAATCAAGCCATTCGGCATCGGACACTCCAGACCTTCCGGCTGCATTACCCTTTGTTGGGATTTCGTTGGCAGCACATGCAGCAAGATGTGTCATGTCCACAGGTTTCTGGCTCTTCTGCATCTCGAGCGGAGCTTCCACCAAAGTGATTGCAAGACCCTGCTCCAAATGCCAATCAACATGACAATGGAAAAACCACACGCCGGGGTTTTCCGCCTTGAATCTGAGAACAATAAAACCATTAGGATTGACCATCACGGTGTCACGAACCATAGGGTACTCAGGGAACTGAGTGTGGTCTGGATTCTTTTCGTCGTAGACTTGAGGCTCACTCTCGTCGTCCGCACCCTCTGAACGGGAAATTACCTGGAATGTATGGCCATGCAAATGGAAGGGGTGAAGACCTGGATCCATGTTGTTGAGGACGATTTCGACCACTTCCCCATACAGCAAAACAAATGTGTTGGTATTAGATCCGTAGATAGCTGGATTCGTGGCCAACTTTCCGCTGAACAACGCAGTGTAGAGCGTGGGAACCTTGGGAGCAGTATAGGTGATGTCATTGAAGAGAGCGTAGTTAACGCCATCGCCCAAGTTCTCCATGGTGAAATTGAGCACAATCTGGTAGTCGTGGTCGTCGAGTAACGGCTGCTTCTCCACAGGACGCAAAGTGAAGTCATCAATAGGGTTCAAGGTGGCCACAAGCTTGTCGAACAGACCCTTTTCGTTATTCAAAGGCGCAGGTTTGTGGGTATCAGCCTTGCCATACTGAATATAATTGGTAGAAATCACCTGGAGATCGTTGGGAATCACATCCAACATGGCCTGGTCCAACACATTGACAAAGCGAAACACCAGATCATTTGGATTCTTCTTCGTTTTGATCAAAACTCCGTATCTTTGTGCCACAGATATGTACAAAGTGTCGGTCTCCACCGGCTCCACATACACACCGTCGATTTCCACAATAGTGAAGGTATGATCCTCGATGTACAAGTACTGACTCACAAACATGCCCATATTGACAATACGCAAGTAATACGTGGTATCTGGCTGCACAGTCCATGTCAAATTCTTTGTATCGTTAAAGAGAGAATTCTGAGGGATTGGCTCGACACCCATGGGATTATACCGTGACTTAAACAGTTTCATGATGTTCTGACTTTCCTCATGATACCAGTCACACACACTGAGCGGCACCTCCTCGTCGAATGCAAATGGATAGTCCAGTGCATTCTCTTCCTCTACTATAAACATTCCTCGAAGCCCGTCGCTGTATTGTGCACCCAGATGCAGATGGTACCAGTAAGTACCTGTTTGTTCGACCACAAAGTCGTAGATAAACGTCAAGCCTGGAGCAATGGGGCACTGGGTGACGAATTCGGGTCCATCCATGGAATTTTGATCTTTCATGAATAGACCATGGAAGTGGAGCGACACATTACGATCGGCCATACTGTTGGTCAAATGGATGATCACTCTGTCGTTTTTGGCCACCTTGATGATCGGAAGAGGCCATTCGCCATTGATACCAATCACTTTTCTTGTATAAGTGCCATCTGGATTGGCGTCAACAAGTGAAGCATTGAAGCTGAGCTCATGGGTCTTTGCGAGTACCACCGACAATATGGAAGCCCATGAAATGAGCATTAGCCATAACATTTTGTGCTTGGAACCAGACTATGAAGTTATACTATGCTAATGTTGATGGCTTAGTTCAAGATTATCTTGATCTGCCATCAGTACATCCCACAGACTACAAATATCGGAGATGGTGTTAGTCGTCTATCTAGAGATCACGATCAAACGTTAGGTAATTTTAATTTTCAGTGCCCGCTGCAAAGTTCTTGAGCTCGATTTCCAACTCGTGGTCGGCAAATGTAGACTCGTCTTTCTGATTGAGTTTCACCAACCTTTCAGCCGCAAGCTTCTGTTCAGGATCAAGTTTCTCATTGACCACTGACTTGAACGCATGGGGGCTGCAGTTTACTAGGGCCAAGATCTTAGAATTGAGGTAATCGAGCGGCAATACCCCTTTATTCTCAAATTCAATAAGTAGAGGCACAAGTATGGCGTACATGGCAGTGATCTTGGATTCATCATCCAATGCAGGTGATTGAGTGAACAAGATGATAATCTCGAAAGCAACTTTAGCATCCACACCCAGCTGATCCTGTGAAAGAGCCACCAAAAGCATTTGTAAGACACTCCTTATGATTTGACGACTTGAGGGAGACGAATTGTGTTTAATCAAGGACTTGATAGAATGCACAGCTGTTGTGGCCACCTCGGGGTCTTCGAGACACTCGACTAGAACGTCAGCCAACTGCTCAACTTCTTCTCTATGCAATTGAACCCCTCCACCCGTGACAAGAATCATCATGGTCAACACATAGTTAGTTTTGTGAGACGCAGCGCTAAAAGTTCTTGTCTGTCTCAAGATATCCAAAAAAGCAGTAGCCAATTTCGACGATGAATCTGAAACAACAGTTTTCAAGAAAGGCAACACTAAGCTGATCAAGATGCCGTCATCATACTCATAGATCTTGGCAAATATGTACAAGATGCATGAGGATAAGTCAAACTTCGCCTCCTCATCAAATTGTTGAATCATGTTCACGGCAGCAGCCAACAGTTTCTTCAACACAAGCAAGTTGGTGGCACTGCTGCAGTGCTTCAAGAGAAGCTTATGGCCCTCATTATCTGGACTGAAGTCCAGGCGCAAAAAGGGGAAGATATCGAATAAGGGCAACAATGTGACCCTCAACAACTCGAACAGCTTCTTCTCAGAACTTCCCACACTTGCAAAAGTGGAGTATGAACGGAACATGGTACTGACAGTATCAATGACGTCACATTTGATCTCAGTGTCATCTTCCATGAGAACCAATCTGTCCACAAGATCAATGACTTCTCCGAACAACTCATCAGAGAAGAGAGTTTGGACAAGCTCCGGAATCTGAACCAACCGGTTAACCGAGTACAATACCTGGGGCACATTTTGATTCTTAATCAACGCTTCGGCACACTGACAGAACATGACAAAGAAGAAACTAGACTCTTCATCTTCCAAGAACTTATTGATCAGCAAGTGATCTTTCTCTAGTTCCAAGCTGAGTACCCCCACAAAATTGAGCCAGTACGTAGAGTAGAGCTTCAACTCCTTGGAATCAGGCTGGTTGTACTTCGTCGTTGAGAAATCCTTGAGCAGCAATATCCATAAGGATGTTAACAAGTCAGCGTACTTACTCAATATCGCCTCGAACTCTGGTTCACTTTCATCTTGCTCTTCCAAATTGATTTTCAAGTTTGCCCAACAATTCAAAATAGATAATTGGATAGCTTTGCGTCCGTACTCAGCCATCGACTCCAAAAAGACAAACTTAAGGAACTTGTTGGACGAGATTTCTTCCAACAAGTAGATCAATGTCTTGAGAATTCTTTGCTTAGAGTAGAACTTAATTCGAGGAAGGTTGATAAACTTGGATGAAACGTTGATGGCTCTGACAATCACATATGGGCTGCTATCCGATCCGAAGCATGGGATCAATGCACTGATGATCTGAGCCTGTTGCTGCTCCAAGATCGAGACGCTAGGGTAAAGAGGATCCTCAAGATGCCCAAAAATACTCAAAGCCTTGTCAAGCAAGTCCACACCTCTCAGCTTGATTGCTGAAATTGGCGCTGTTGTTCCCCAAAACGACAATCCCACGATCTCTTGAATTTTAGGAGTAAGCGATTCGATCAACAGAGGTCTCTTCTCGGCTAACTCCAAAAACTTGATAATCAAGTCATAAATAAAGAGCTTGAAATCCCAAGAGATGGGTTCATTTTTGTCCTGGCTATTTTCGTTATCCTTGACGATATTCTGCACCTCCTCATCTTGAAAATCGATGGCGTTGTTGGATTTCTTCTTTTGACGTTGTAGAAGTGGAAGTAACTTCTGTTGGAAGTGTACTTCAATGAAGGGCCCAGTCAATCTTCTCACTGACAACTTATACAAGGCAGTCAACTGTGAGAACCATAGCACCTCAATCTTCGATTCTATCCAGAAAAGGAACAACTCTCGAAGGGAAGGACAAGGACGCAATTCCATTGAAATCCATGCAAGACTGAGGGTGTTTTTATCCAATGTCGATAGCCCAAGCTTCGTCATTTCAACCAAACCAGAGTATGCAAGCTCATACAATTCATAGCTGGTGGTTAAGGGATAAATTGCTTCCGTATCAAGAGATGTGGGAGACACGACAGCCAATCCTGTTTTCATATTTGCTGTGACCAAGAATATGCACATTTTGTTGAACCAATTGGAGAAACCACTGACAAAATTTGAGTCAAAGATGAGCAACTCCTGGAAAGTAGACATGAAGTTTGTCAAAACTGCGTTGTATTCTGACAGACTCGAACTTCCAATTCCATAAGACAGTAAAAGCAAGAGTTGTAATATCTTTCTCTTGAAAAAATCATCGGAATCTCTTAACGATGGACCCAATGAAGTCACAATAATCTTTAACAAGCGGCTCAACGTTGTCAAGGAGTTGAAGATGGATCTCATGTTAATGGACGACTTATTCGACAGAGACGAGCTAAAATCGTCATTCAAGAGCTTGTTGTAAACTGAGTCGATCAACTTTTGCACCAATGCTTGATTACCCAAGGCATTCTCTGCAATATTGCTTGCAGCAATGATAGCGTAGTATGTGACAACAGGATGTGGATCTGCAAGCAATTGTGAGACCACGCTGAAGATCTCGGAGAATCCGACATGACAATACTGATTAATCTTTGAAAGCGAGAGCAAGAGTTTACCTCTGGTGCGAGGGTTTGTGTCACTCACAATTTCGTTAATCAGCTTGCTAATTATTTCCTCGACTTTTTGTTTAGGCAACATCGAGGTAGCCAAGCCGTTCGAGTCAGCGCAGATTGTGACGAGAGAAGTATTCTGCGCTTCGATGAGGTTGACGATGTCGAGAATGAGACCAACCAACTCATCATTCAATAAGCTACTCTTCTTAACCAAATTATTCAATAGTCCGTGGATGGCCACGGCCACATTCACAGTTAGCGCTCTCTTTCTGAGCATATCAGGATTCTTTGCCGTTAGCGATGCTCTAAGTTGTTCCAACAAAGAAAACTGGATCTTGAAACTCAAACTTGGGAAAACTAGCTGGAAAAGTTCTATCGACAAATCAATAAGCGAAGTGATCAAGTTTGCAGAAAACTGATGGCGGAACGAGTACTCTTGCAAGATGAAAACTGCCGGATCGTAGTTGACACTGTGAGCCGAAGGCAGACCTATCATGGACTCAAAGTAGTCAATCCAAGTATAGGTCGATTCCTCAAGGGAGCTTTCAATAGACATTTTGGAATAACCCTGCATTCTATGGCCAAATGGATCACTATAGCGAAGGAACAAATCATCTTCAACAGGCGTAGTCTCATTCTTTTTCAATTCATCAATATTGGCCGACAATGAGCTAAACTTACTGGTAACACCAAAGTTGTAATTGTACTCCTCATCAAGAAGTATTAAGTTAGCGTCTTCGTGAGCAACTGGGGCTGACGATTTAGACTTACTTGATCTTGGTTTTTCCTTGGAATCAGAGCCAGCGAGCCTTGAGAATGCCTTGGGATCAGCAAACACTTTCATCAAGAAAACAACAAGACTGGAATTGACATCGGATTTCAAGGTACTTGAAAGCTTGATAAATCCATTCAAGACAATCTTTTTATTGTAAAGCATCAAACTTATCAATTGCTTGTCGATACTCAAGGATCTAGAATCATTAAAGTTTGAAAAAAGCAAATTGTTCACCAAGTTTGGATTGTACTCAGATTCATTAAATGCTTGAGGATTGAAGCCTGTTATTGCGCCAATTGCCTCCAAATTGCTTTCCAAATAAATGACATACTTGTGCGACTTCACAAGAAGGAATTGAAGCTGTTTCGACAAATCTGGCGTCAATTGAATCGAATTGATGTAATTTATCAAACAAATGAGACTCACACTTCTCAACTTGAGATTGTTGACCATCTCCACCAATTGACCCTGTTCAGAGCCCGCATTGAGGTCCGAACTGATAAATTGTGATGTCAAGAGATTCTTCCAAAAGACCAAGAACTGGGACGAGTTTAACTTCACAAACTCCGAGTCGGAGTAGAAGTTGACTAGAGCAGACAAGATCACCCAACATGCGGCACTTTTCAAGTATTTTTTGTTCAGATTGCTGTACTGCTTCAAATTTTGGGTGCAGAAACTCAAAATCTTTGCAATGGTGGAATTCTGAAGAAGTGTGGCATCTATCTGCTTGAAAAGAGACGCCAAAGCCAAAGAGTAACTAAAGAGCCTCACAGTAACTGATGCAGAAATGTTCTTTTCGCGAGATTTCAGAGGAATTTCTGTCAGAGTTGAATTGAAAGCTTCATATTCATCGGTGACCAACTGGAACACATTGAGGATCAATTGATTGCCTTCGACTTCATTGATCTGCACGTATTTAATAAGTGTAGTCAAGGCATAATTTCTAACATAGCTGGAGTCATTAGCAAGGAGAGTTAAGAGCAATGCACTAAGGTAGCTGCTTCTTTTTGCAGTAAGCTTGTCCTCCTCTTCAGCCAAAGATTGATCATTGTCTTGCTTTTCACTTTCAGAGAAGACGTCATCGTCATTGCTCGCAAACACAAAATCCACTCCATATGGAATTAGACACTCGATAATGCAAGTGATCAAATTCAATTGATACCCATTTCTAAACGGGTTGATTTCTGTTACAGGTCCCTTGCTTCTAGATTTTTTCGATGTCTTGAAACCGAACAATCCCGATTCACGCCTTTTTTCCATTGATAATTGACCTGGTACAGGTGAACTATCCCTTGATACAGCCTCCGGATCGCGAGAAGTTGAAAACTTTTGGGCAACGTAAGTTGCCAATATTTCGTGGGTCCCCGAGCCACTTTCCTTCATTAAGAATTCAATCACACTTCTCCATTGTGACAACGTACGGATCCACTGCTGGTTCTGTACATGTGCCGGACTGTCGAGGCCACCAAATCTCAATAAGACAATATCAAGTATTGAGCTTAGTTGTATGGGATAAAATTCCCAGTTTTGGAACAGTTGAAGCTGTGTGAACATGATGAATGTCTCCACGACTCCAATTTGCATAAGGAGGAGACGGGAGTTGGCATTGATAATTGATTCACTATCGTGGCTAGTCAACAAGTTAGCGTCTTTTCTGGATTCCAGCCCTGCTTCGGCTTCAGCCAAGTTCATCTGCAAGTTTTCGTCCCAATAATTAAGCGCGGGCATAGGATATAAGTCAACTAAGTATTCGTAGGCATTGAACTTTCCGGTGTCCACAAAATTGAGAATCAAATTCGAAAGCAAATCTACCATGGATGATCTGACCTCTCTGAACTGCGACAGTAAGCAAAACTGGAAAAGCTTCTCGTGCGTGTTCAAGAGTGTTGACTGGAATATGTTTTGCTGCACCATGAGTGCTTCTGGCTTCAATTTCGAGCCAGACGTAGAAGAGGTGGAGATTTCTAGGAGCTGCTGGTAGTTAGACGTGACCAGAAGTACCAACACGTTCTTCAATGCTTGAATATAGTATTTTGTGAGCACAACAGTGGACGAATCTGATTCTTCATCTGACCCAAAGCTGCTGATAGCGTAAGACAAGATCGCTTTCAGTAACAATTTGATCCATTTTGCCTGGAATTTCTCATCAATATCGGCCCTCAGTGCAATCGAAAGCAATTGGCTCAACAAATATGCTATGTTACTATCCACAAGCGGAGATTTCTTGACAATCTTGTGCAAAGTAGTAGCAGCAAAGTTAATCAATGCCGGGAGGTGCGTTGGATAGTGTTCAAAGATATCAATGAGCAAAACGGACGCCAACTGTCCACTTGCATACAAGCATCCGTTGTCATCCACAACCAAAAAGGGCAAGAGGTTATTGGCGGTGTCGTAGACTTTATTGGGTAGTTTAGCGAGCACACTAATGAGATTTCTGGATAGCAACGCATAGATGGCGTGTGACTTTTTAGCGGATATGTTTGCAGAGAATGCTGCAAGTGCTTTAGTGTCAACTTTTCCGCCTTCAGATGTCAATTTGGGGTTACAGAACACTTCAACGAGTCGAATCAATTCTCCATAGAGTGCATTGTAGTCAGTTTCGGCACCGTCGGTGTAACCAGAAAGAGTGAAATCCACACTTGTCAAGTAGTCGAGCACATTGGATTTGTCGAAATTCGCCACCAATTCTTCTGTGCTTACAGACATGGTGATGAATATTTGGATAGAAATGGCCAGGTGAGACTTTGATGTACGTTGAGTTATGTGTAGGCTCTTGTGTGCACTCCAGAACATTGACTTAGGATGGTCTGGGGATAGCTATCCGGATAAAGAGGTAGTAAGGAAGCAGATGACAAGAAGATCGGGATCTCGGAAATAGCGATGGAAAAGGAAGAATCTTTGAGCAAGTTTCGCGACGGATGGAAGATCCAGTGTAGGAACAGAAGGATATCAACAAACTTGCCTGGGGAAATCTAAATAAACACAAGGAGGTTTTTAAGTAATAAGAGACTAGCAGAGAAGTGAAGTTTGTTTTTAGATAAGCATCTGGTTTTCCTCTTGAAAAGAAACAATAGAAGTCAACAATACCTACAATTAGCCAATCATATCCCTGCATATTGGGACTTGACGGGGTACGTGTTCAACGGAAGCAACGATGGTGGGGAGACGAGTCTTTGAGATCTAGATAGACAACATAGGGATTTTTCTGTTTGATTCTTACATTTTTCTTTTTTATTATTTTTCTTTTTCGCTATTATCGGGATAATTGTTACACGGCAAATTCGCATCATTCGTACCCAATGGCACCAAATTGAACCTTCCTTGTCATGTAAGTCCACTAAAAAAAAAAAACTGAGGTTCTCTGTCGTCATTTCTTATCCATCGAACTCTTACATTCCAACGAAGTAACCAAATTACACCCCCATATTCTTCATTTTGGTATCTGGGTGGAAGCCTAGTCCAATACTAAAGCGTGGACCGTTTCTTTGAAATTTTGTGGACATGTCTATCCCAGAACACATAATTGGCCAAGCTTAATGCTGAACGATGTCAAGGCTCTGGCGTTGGGAATCTAAGCTGAATGACTTCTACAATATTGAGAGTCTAGCTAATTGGGCAAAAAGGTTCCAACTTTGTTGGTCGCAGGGTGGACCACAGTATAATGTTTAGAAGACTCTTGAACAGAGCTCAGCTTGAGAGTTCATAATAGAACCTAATAAAAAATTCGCCTCCACTTAAACGTGTTCACAGGTCAAAGTGAGGATATGGAAGTACGTCCTCCATATTGAAGTTCCGAGTATGGTCAACACCATCTCAACCTCTGGAGAATTCCTATCCCGAGAAACTGACACCAGTGAATTTAATTAAATTGTATTGATTCCTGAAAATTCGTCTCCTTAGAAGATGACTTTCAACATGTAACTGTAGAGTGGACTCAAGAGACCACAAGGAAGTGTTTACCGTGTCCCAATTATATATTGTCCTACTTCATCCCGAGAAGAATTCCCATCCTTCTCGAATCACCAAACCTCTCCAGTTTTGATATTTACCTGTCTTTCACACCCCAAAATACTTCACCACTCCTCGGAGTCTCCCCGACTTGCTCACTTGTCTCGTCAACTTACGCTCTTCCATTTTAACTCCATTGCCGTCTTTAGGTTCTGAATTTTTCTGCGAGCTCTTCCGCTGAAGCTTTGATAAGTTTGCGACTGACGGCGAACTGGATAAAACTCTCAGTCTATTGTTGCTTTTTGAAATTATTGATGGCCGATAAGTATCAGTGGTGGTGGAAGATTTCAAGGTAGTGCTTAAGTCTCCAACCTTGCTGAGCAATGCATCCGACTTGGAGTAGAGCTCGTGGATCATGTGGAGCGATCCCAGTTTTGGAAATTGCCGGTTCTCTATTATGGCTGGAGGCTCAGACGCTAACATCTCGTTGATATCGAGAATTGTGCTATCTGCACCTGTGAAAGTCTGATATGTACTATCCCTTTTCATCGCACGCTTCTCTTGGTTTGCATTCTCCAAGTTAGAAATCGTAAGAGAGTGTTTGGCATTAATGTCTCTTTCGATTTCCAAATCATTCTCCACCAAAGCGAGTTTTTCGAGGAGTTCGTTATTGAACTGCTGCGCAAGCTTCAATTTATGCTCAAGGATCCTATCGTGAGACACCATGTCTTCATTCAGAATCTCCACTGCCACAAGCTGCTTTTTCAACCTAGAAATCGTCTGCTGATTGGACTTCTTGCACTCTTCGAGTTGCAAAGTCAATGTGTTGATTTCCGCCGTAAGGTTCACCACTTTCGTATTGAGTTCAGTGATTTTGGTATTCTTTTCGTTCATCTGTTTGATGAAAGAACTGTTCTGAGTTTCGAGTTGCTGGAGCTCGTCCTCTAGTGCCTGTTCAAGGTCTTTACTTGACTCCTGGAACTCCAAGAGCTCCTGCTCCAAATCACGTATTCGCGTGAATACATCATCATTATTGATACCATTGAACCCGTTTCGGTAGCCGTCGCTTTGCAATGAGATTTCAGATTGCAGATCCATGGTAATGATCATCTTGTTTATCTTTTCCAAGTGATGTGGTTTGGTGCAGGACAAGTGCTTACCCACTAACAAGTTGGAGCAAATACCCATCAATAATCCATCAAAATAAGATAAAAAAGCTATCTCCAGAGGCTATATTCCTGATGCTGGGATTCTTGTTCCGTAGCTCCAGAGGATACGGCTGCCACCGCAGCATTTGCAACCGATGCTGCCTCCATTTCATCCTCCGTAGGTCTTTCCCTTTTCGGTTCCAAATCATAGGGAATGGACTTGTCATTCTTCTTCGCTTCACCGGATGTCAGTTCGTAAAGTGACGCTATGAGCTTGCTGAGAAGTGTGTGCAAAGGCAAGTTCTTGTTGTCACGCACCAGACTCTTCATTTTCTCAAACCCAACCTTGAAGTCCGACAGCGTCCATAGGACCTCGGGTTCTCCCTTATGCTCTTCATGATACAAGTGCAAAATGTAGACCCAGTCGATCGAATCGATATCTGCGAAGTTCGATTCCATGATTCGGTTAGCGAGCCAGAGTTTAGTATCAGTATCCATCATGGCCACTCTCGAACGCGATTCACGTCTCAAGAGCTTGTTCCACTTGTATCGACACTGGATTCTCGATCTGAGTCCATTCATTCGCTCGCTCACGAGTGTCCAGTTGATCAGGATGGGTTTGCCTTTGTTGGCTGACTCGTCGGTGAGCATCTCCATCACAATTTCTCGGAGGGCGGTTTCCTCTTGCTCCGACCACTTGTTGCTGGCTCTGTTGTCGCCGCACTTCACGTAGTTACGCCATCTATCACGGCAGTCCTCCGGCATTCTGTTCATGATCTCCCCGAGCTTCTTCCAGTTGGTTTTGCATGTGACCGCTAACTTCTTCAAAAGCTCATCTTCCTCGGGCGTCCACCGGGCCCGAATGTCAAACACATGGTACTGGCGACGCACATGTTTGTATACCGATGCCCTGGATCTATAGGGAAGAACTTTCGTGAGCGACTCCCAAAAGTTATCCTTTGTTCTTTCATTGGACCAAACTCGACGGCAGATATCCATTCGAGTCAAATCATTGAGCCGACAGTATCCATCGACAAAATTCTCCATAATCTGGATCTCCTCACGAGAAAACGGCCTGGGCCCTCCCATTCCCGACTCCGCATGACTGTTATACCACATACATGACTCGCTTGCTGCCTGCTCGACGAGAGACTCCAACGAAGAGGGATCGTACTTAGGTCTGGGTAGAATGGGCGACTCATATGTGTCAGAATACTTTTTGAGCGGTCTCCGCTGCTCCACCTGGCCCTTAAGTCCACTTGAGAGCGCCGCAGCATTGGCCAACTGGTTGATCGCACTCGGCTCGTTCTCGCCACCACGGCGATGAACATTCAATGCATGAATTGGACGCGACGGAATCGAGAGCTGGTTGGCCAATTCTCCTGCCCCGAGAATGGCCGCATGCACTAGTTGATCATGCTCACTAGTAGAATCTAGCCCGGCAAGTTCCGGATCGATATCGCTGCCGCCGCCGTAACTCTTCCGTCTCTTGCGTTTGGGAGACGCCCGCTCAAAGTCTGCCGCCACGTCTTCTTCCAAGAACCGGTCCCACTGATAGTCGCTGATGTTGGGGATGATGACTTCGTGGTTCATACGGCGTTTCTGGCCCAAATGGCCACTGGAGTCTTCGCCCAACTCGTCGCTCACTACGTCCAGCACATTGACATCATGCACCACCGCCCCGTTGTCGTTTTCTGACCCTGTGCCATTATGTAGCGAGTGGTTATCGCCTTCTAATGTTCCTCCCACATATCGCATCACAGCAGCCTCCACGGCGTCATTGAGCTGCTGGTTTTCCTTTTCTTCAAGCATATCTGAAACGTCATCTGAATTTGCGTGGACAGTTTCCGATTGCTCGTGGTCGGAATGATGTTCGTGATGCTCTGAATCGTCAGATTTCGAGTCCTTTGTTCCAAGCAGGAGAAGGGCTTGAGCCCCACCGATTTCTTGCTGATCCTCCATAGTAAGAGGGTATTCTTTTATTCTAGAATGTTCCAGGTCAGTTCTGCCTGGGGTAATGGATTTTGCAACCGTTGTGATAAGAAGGGGTTACCCGAAAACTTTTTAATGTAGTGTATAGAGTGCAGGCTGCGATCTATATAGTGTTGGGAAAGATAATGGGAGGAGAGTTGGAGGAGGAGGGAGGATTAAAAAGAAGATATAAACAGTGATTAGAGGAACCAAGTCCCTCTATTATTCCAATATTTTGAACGGCAATGACTTGTTGGCAGAAATTTCTTACATCGTTGCCACTGTTATGAGCCACACACGACCATCACATACATAGCTACATCACTAGTCCAAATCGAGCCGGCAATGCTTAATTACGACGACAATGAGCAAACGCTCGCACAGTTCTACCATGTCAATTCATTGGACGAGCCCGGCGACTACAGCAGTTACGCGAAAGGGTTCCAGGATGCCGAGCTGCTCGGCGAAATGACGGTATTAGACAGATACGATACTTTGAGCAATTTCCTCCGGCCAGATTCACAGGCTGCACCACACCACCACACGGAAGAAGATTTCCGTGATCCGCTCAATGGAAATGACTTGGTGTCTAAGCTCCTAAAAGTGGGCGCTATCTCCTCCGCAAACGACCCAAACATCAACAACTTCCTAGTATCATCTCAAGCTTTCAATTCCCAGGCGTATTTACTGGTTGTGCACCAAGACACTTCAATTGAGCAGTTAGTAACGTCTCTAAATGGCTTGGACCGTAGTATCCGCGACCAGACTTCCGAGTTGAAGTCCGTTTTGAACGAGAACTTCGATGGTTTCGTCTCCTGCAAAGCAGCCATAGATTCCGTATTGGAAGCATTTAGGGAGCTGAAGTCTCGAGCACAACAGGACCATGAGAAGTCTAAGGTTTACAATCCAGAGTTGCGTAGAAACCAGCGCAAATTTGAGGAAGGTGAGTCGTTGTTGGCGGTGCTAGACGAGTCGCTCAACAATTTGAACACTTCCACGTCGTTCATGATCCGGCCCATCATGGACCACAATGCCAAGGAGGCCAAGGTGGCCCGGTTGATCGAGTTTGTCAATAAGAACAAGTTTCTCTTTGATCTCCCCAAGAAATTTGTGGAATACTTGGCTGCTCACGACCACGACACTTTTATTGACGATTACAACAACTACTTGAAGGAGCGTGAGCACATCGAGGGAAGGCAAAGGGCGGATTTGGAGCGTGCGAATGCCACCAATGACAGCGATGAGATCCGCCGGGTGAAACAGGACCATGCTATTCAGAATACTGCGCTCGACAGAGTTTTCAACGAGATCGAAAACATCGCCACCGAGTACAGGAAAAAGGCATTCAAAGAGCTTCTAGCCATGGACCACGAGGTCAGCGTAAGGTCAAATAAAAAACTTGCACTGGATGTCAAGTTCATTGATCTCGTTAACAAGTTGCACCGACTCAACAATAGCACCGAGCAGACAAATCCAATATTCCACTTCCTCAGCTCACAGCTCGACCGCATTAGAGGCGATTTGGCCTCTCAACGTGCAAAATTCGAGACTAAGTTTGCTCTGATGCAAACAAGACTTCTGGATTATATCTCCTCGTTGGCAGACCTGCGAGAAGGAGGATCTTACATTCGCTACATCGAGGATAAGTTCGAGAGCGTAGAGAGCTACTTTCGGGCCTCTTCCAGTATGAGGTCACCGAAGATGGATGCTGAGAAGGAAAGAATTATCTGTGACATCTTCGGCAACAGCGAAAACTTGGACCTCCCCATTATTAACGAGGCATGGCTTGTCTTCTCCAACTACATAATGTATGTTTACGAGATCTTCCATTCCGTGGTGGCTAAATTTGTCAAGAACTATATCCACTATGCCGACAGCCAGAATGGGTACAACGTTGATCCAGACAGAGTGTTGAGAGATGAATTTTTTACTTTTATCAACGGCGAAGTCAGCTCATTGGTAGCTATTTTCGAATCTGAGAGTGCCGTGGATCAAATGAAGGTGTCCCCGACCAACTGTTCGTACTTGCCTTTCCACACCAATTCCCTTTCAACGATTTTCTACTTGACGGATAGCTCCATGAAAATCAAAGAGTTGTTGACATTCATCGGCCAGTGCACTGTGCAGATTGGAAACGCGACTCAAAGTATGGACACCAATAAATACATCAAGAGCTTGAGAGATGCTTCAGGTATCATCGATCAGAGAATCTTGGAAGGCATCTGTGCAACTTGGGTCAATGACTGTTCGCAATTTTACGACCTTGAGAACTGGGTGCAGTATGAGCCAATGGGTCCGAATCGCAAAGGAGCCACGGTTTTCACCAAGCTGATGCGGATTTTGCACTTCTACGAAATCTTTGCTCTTGAGGAATTAGCTAAGTTGGCTTTCTCAACCCCAAAGGAGGTCGAAGAAGTCAGAGTGGTCGCATCCTTTCCCAGCAAGAGAGTTTTAGTTAGTCTCGAGATCCAGTTTATGAGAAGCATAAACGTTCTCATGGACTCTATTGTCAAACAATATGCTGCTGAGAAAAGTGCTATTGATGCGGACCATAGCGATCATGATATTGAGCAGATCATATTCAAGATCTTGACTATGAACAATTTTACGGTACTTGGGGAGACCATTTACCCACACATCATCAACAAGTTTGATAAACTCTTCGACAAGACATTGCTGAAGCAAAATTTGAAGCTTTTCGCAGATCTTGACAAAGTGAAAATTACGATTCTCGATGACATCAACGAGAACGAAAAGGCATGGATCGATGCAAGAGTCGAAGAGCATTTCAAGCTGGTGGAGAACAAGGATATTCAGAACTTGAAAATTGACTCATTTGTCTATGACTCCTTAATGCGATTTGTGAGGTTGGTACACATCTTCAAGCCCATTGCTGATCCCGAGACGTTTGTTATGATTATTCTGGAGTTGCAAGGACAATTCTTGTTGAAGTTTCTTCTGTGCGTAAGAGCCATTTCCGAAAAGGAAAAGGTGATTGTCAGAGTACTTGGAAACTTGAAGCTTGATCTAGATTTCTTTGTGGAGGTGTTTGAAAAAAGTGAGTCTATTCGTTTGGATGACCATTGTCTCAATATTGTGCAGATCACATTGGGACACATCCAGCAGGTTGAGAACATCTTTTCGGACTTGAGTTTCACCCAGTCAGAAATCGACAGCACCTTGGCCAGAGCCTTGAAGAACAGTGAGATTGAGTTCTCATGCTTTGTGTGATTAGCCATCATTTCTTCATCATCTCTCATCTGGTGAAATACGAAGACCCTTTTCTTTGACGTCTCGAAATTTGGATTAATAAACTCTGATTTCAACTCTGCTGAACAGGGGATTGACCTGTCGTCGACAATAGATATGCGCGTGTGTGAGTTCACCCCCCTAATAAAGGACCAGAATATCCCAGACTATAATGCTACTTCAGTGACCAGCTCAGATTTTTCATTGTTCGTTTTTCTTTCTGCCGATTCTTTCAGAGAGTTTTGCTCCACTTCAACAGGGACAAACTGGTGCCATTTGACTTTGTCGAACAATTCCTGCTTCTCATTCTCAGTCAATTCAAGTTTCTTCTTGCCCTTGATATGGTACATTGGATTCAATTCCCTCAATCTAAAAGTCTTGAAGAATGGCAAGTGGCCGTTCTTCTCTTCGTACATCATTAGAATCAAGACGACAATAAGCACTAACCAGTACACGTTGTACGAAAGGACAGAACCGTAGGTTGCAGAGTTTTGCCAACCCAACAAGGCGTTGAATATATCCCATCCGTTATCTCTCTGAGGGTTGCAACAGTTGACATGCCACACCGACTTGGCAATGTCGTACGTCCCGGGACCAGAGCCGTTTTCGGAAGCATCTCCTCCCGTTTTCTTGGCATAAACATACATCTCAAAGAACCAGATACTTCTAGAGAACAAACCAGCTGCAATCAAATACAAAACGCAAGTGGAGATGATCAAAAACACCTGCAAGGACGTGGTGCTGCCGAAGTAGTACATAATTCCGCCCACCAACAATCCAGCAATCAAACCACAGACCACTGGAAGAGGGAAAGACGACGCCGGCTTGTCCAAACCCACACCTCCGACGAAAACGACTGCCTCCATACCTTCTCTTAAGGTGGTGATGAAGGGCAAGACAAACATGCAATATTTCGTTGTGAGATGACCGAGCCTGAAGCGACTTTCACCCGATTCACGAGTCTTGAGCAAAGCTTGGGCCAACTTGACTCTCCACTTTTCCTTCATCTTGTTGATTCTCAACATGGCAATACCCATGATCGAAATTAAGCATGCGGCAATCATACAGAATACACCCTCCCACAAGTCCTCGGACTTAGACCAGATGTTTTTCCCCAACGAGTAAAAGACACCAATGAACGCACCACCAATGAGCAAACATACTCCAATGCCTAGGAGGGCGCCTACCCACACTTGTCGGACCAATTTTTTGTTGATGGCCGGGTCCATCTCCGAGCCACCAAGACCTTGCTTGATGAAGGCCAAGAGCACCGACACCACCACTACGGCTTCCAAGGCCTCACGGAATATCACGAAGAATATCTGAACGTTAAAGACGTTGACCATGGTTTACAGAAGGGGCTTCTAGTGAACTGGGCCGTCTATTTATTCTTGTGGAAGTAAGATGAGCTCTGTGCAGAATTTCGACTAGACAAAAGTATGGTATCGGTCGTAATTGAATGTCGAGCGACGAATGAGAAAGCGTTATTGCATGCATGGTCAGTGAGCGATGCGATTTTTTCTTGGCATTTTTGTTTGGAGGAGTTCAAATGAAGCTTTGGCAGGCGGTTGTTGGAGATGTTTGGGTGATCTAGATATTCATAATTATCTGTCTCGATGAATTAAGGACGAAGAAAGTGGGGTTCTTGTGGGTGTGGAGGAGAAAGCTGTTTTGAGCCACATTCCGCAGGAGAAGAAAGCATGTGACGTTATGCAGGAAAGATGAATCTGATAGTTGAACTGGCGGAGAAGGTTGCTAAGGACAAACCAGATGGAGACGTGGTCCATCTGTCAATGAAGGTGACAATAGGAAAGAGAAGTAGAAGGAAAATCAGAAAAAAAAATAAATAAATAGAAAACTAACTGCATCTCGTCCTAGTGGTTAGTGATCGAAGTTACACTCATCGGGCCAAAAGCCATACCATCTCTGAACGCCCAAGCACCTTTTTTCCCATTTCTCTGTCTCACTTCAGCTACGCATTCATCTCTATGTCTCTCGGGTGTGGTGTCCTTCAAAATGTCTTCGCTCTCCTTCAAAATGTCTTCGCTCTTCTCGTCCATTTCACACCTCGCACTCAATGTCTTTGTGGCTCCACTTCTTCTTACAATGAACAACGACACCGATCCAACGGAATTGGACTCTACACTCAAAGACCTTACCATTGGCGCCGAGGCAATCATTTTTCCTGACGATGTAATCCCTCAAACAAACCTTACTCCAATAGCCGATATGTACCCAATTCAGCCAAGCGCAATAAGCGTGAACCCAAACCACAATCACCACAGCCGGAATAATCATAATAACCCAAATTTCCAGAACCAAAATGGCAGAATGTACGACTATTCGGGCAAAGGACAAAGAAACCTCCGGAAACCGCTCAGAAGACCCAAAAGATTCTACAACTTGCAACAGCCATCCACAGAGCATTCTGCGCCCCCAATTCTTCTTCAGCATCACGCCGAATTGTTGGAATCAATAAATTACGACGGGTTTATGGATGCTTCTACGACGGGCCGCTATGGACGATGGGATACCACTCTGTCGATCCATAATAGTGCAAATAATAGTCGTGAGAGTCGCAATAGCCAGAGCAGCCGAACTAGTGGAGGAAGTGGAAAGACTAGGCGTCAGAGAGGGAGCGGAAAGGGATATGGCCAGAAGAGGGGGATCCAGAAGGAAGAGACTAAGAAGATAGAAAAGAAGATGGAAAAGGCAGAGACCAAGATGATGAAGCCTGTGAAAGCAGAGAGCAAGGAGCCTGTGAATCCAGAGAATCACAATTGAGAGATTTCTCACAGAATAGTAGTGGAACATCGAAGTAGATTCATCAGCGATAAATAGATGAGAAAAATCAGGGAAGAAGTAGAGCTTAGTGTATTATGATTTGTGCAACGGTTATGTGCAACGACTCGAATATTATGGTTCGAGTATAGAATCAGATTAAGCTAGACCGTGCGATGCCTTACATTCTCACAATAAGCCCAGGTCAATCGACATACTGCGAGGAAATACAAGCAAAATCACCGACCCCAGTCTTTCCAAATCTTTTTAGCATTCTCTGCCGGCCACCATGTCATTGCACAAGACATCGTCTGCCACTATCAAAAGTGCACAAACGAAAAGATAATCCGCATAGCAACGCCCAGACAAACAGAAGCCTATAATAACAGAATAACCTCATGATACCAGAAACCGCCATGCTTCCAGAAGATCCCCATTTAGCAAATCCCCACCTATCTACCTCACTCCACTTCTTTACAAATCCCACTTCCCACTACGTCTCTTCCGCTACCTTCATACAGGCCCATACCTCATCACCATCTTCAACAGATCCTTCCATGACAGGCGAAGAAAGACTACGTTCGGTGATCGAGGATGAATCCGCAGTTTTTCTCACTGATTGTCGCCACCACTATTTGGACGTGGCCTCCAAATTGAAGTGTCCTGCCAAAGTCGAAACGGCCGTCATAGTCGTGGGCACATCTAGTGCCAAAAAGTACGTGGATGCGTGCACGAAGGCGCTACAGTCACATAAAATGATCATGTTAGCATCACGAGGAATCAATTTGGCCAAGTTGGTGAGTGTGGTGGAGCAGGTGAAGCAGAGCATGGGTCGTGTCACCCAGATGAATAAGATGTACCTACAACTGTCGCTTATAAACCCAAGTTTGGCGGCCAAAGATAGCACAAAGAACATCCAAATATTCTTTGGAGACGAGGTTGTCGGCGATAAGACCCAATCGGCATTGAGAGAGATTAAGGGCCACAAGGTATTTGAGGTTCCATGCATGAACATAGTACTATCGTTGAATGAGGTTTCTAAGTCCGAATTTAGTGATTGGACAGTGCAGGTGAAGGGCCAATGAGACAAGCTGGATCCGCTACGAGCTTTGGAATCGAAAATAGAGAGAAGAAAGATACTTGGGGATTAGTGGGAAAGGAGACTGGCGATGAATGCAAATACACCCGTACACCACAATAGGAACTGAGGTTACCAACGGCCATCGGTCCGTCGCCCATAATGTACAATATACGACAACAATATCTTCTTCCCGGCGTATTACTTCTTCTGAGAATTCTGTCCAATTATCCCCGCAATCTTCCCATCTTTACCAATTAGCATTGTCCGATATACCATCCTGCACACAGACAAGCACCAACCAATGGTGTGTACCCATTTCGCAAGATAAAATCGTAAGTTCAGTTATAGAAAAAAAACCATCACCACAAAATGGCCATCGACGCAGAAACCTTCAAGTTCGAGACTCCTCAGTTCGACCCAAGATTCCCTTACACCAACCAGACCAAGCATTGTGCCCAGAACTACGTGGACTACCACAAGTGTGTCGCTGTAAAGGGCGAAGACTTTGAGCCATGCAAGATCTTCTGGAAGACCTTCACTTCGTTGTGTCCTGTTGACTGGGTCGAGAGGTGGAATGACCAGAGAGAGGCCGGCAAGTTCCCAATCAAAATTGAGCAGGAGTAGACTAGCGGGTCCTATAGCCGTTAACTAGCATGAATATACAATTGAGGAAGAGAATGTAGAGCAGGAGTGGGGATAAATGGGGAAGGATAGCAATCAACATGCTGGAGAGAATAGCCATGATTATTTATATCTGAGAAGGTTTCTGGGATACATCTAGAGACAATTGTAAATATTATTTGAACCATGCTCAATCACCAAACTCCATTCTACAGCCCTTTCTGTCTAAAACAACCTCGAATCGTTTCTATTTCCTTACCAGAACTCATCCTCAACCCAGTTCTCATTGCGGAACTCATTACTGCTGTCTCGGAGATTCTCTTCCGTGAACAAATCTCCATAAGGATCCTTATTGAGCCTTTTCTGCTCGTCATACTTTCTCTGCAATTCTTTAGCCAGCTGCTCCGTCTCTCTCTCCAAATCCTTTTTGGCCCTTTTCCACTCTTTCAATTCGTTCTCCAGCTGCCTAACAAACTCCTCGGTCAGAATCTCTGTTCTTGTCTTGTTGAGCCTGTTGATTACGGCATTGTCCTTTTTAGCAATGTGGACTCTCTTGATCTTTTGTGGATTTACGAAAGTCACTGTTCCCGTGTCCATCAGTCCATCAGATCGCAAGTTGTCTACCGGAGTGTAGATGATGGTGATGTTATTGAGCTTGTTGGCCTTGATGGAATTTGCCTTGGTCAACTGGCTTATCTGCATCAAGAGGTCGTCGTCCAACTTCAAGTCTTCAAATTTTTTATTTTGCTGCTCGAAATCGAGCTTGAGGTAGAGATGTGCAGATGAACGCTTATCCACATGGAACCAGAGATTCTTGGGATGGGATTTGCGGATTAACGGGTCGTTTTCGATCTTGTCTTTTCCCATGTAGATGGTGTGTTCGGAGGCATCTCCGAGCCCGAAGTCGTCGATGTCCAGACTGGACTTGGCGGTGAAGAAATAGACCATGAAGAGGTTTGTACAGGTCTTTGATGGAGCTTGGAGTAGTGGTGTTTGTGGTTGCGGTGGTGAAAGTTCTGGCAAATTAACGATGTGATTCCATACAAGAGATTTCAGTGGATCAACACTTCTGCTCCTTAATACGCTCGTTGGATCAATTCTTATGTTCATTTCTACGTTCACGGATGCTTTCCATCTGGTGGTCCATAGCTTCATATGCAATATTGTACCAATTGTAGCATTGCAAACCAAATACAAGAAAGTGAAAGAAACCATCAGATGTGTTTTGGGATTCCAATTAGTTTTAGCTAAACGTCTTAATGGTCAAATAATCCTTATGAATATGATTTGCTCCATCCACATTCGCAGATCTTTGAAGACTTTCTCAATAGTGCCTGAATTCACAAAAACTGATAATCGTGATCTACCTGTTATAAATAACTGGTTCTCTCAAATATGCTCTAGTCACTTTGACTTCCTTGACCATTCCTTGACCATTCCTTGACTATTTCTCGACTAACTCCTTACATTCCAGCTACTTGTAACTAATTCTTTCTCTAATAATGCAGAAGTGGACTACTGATAAATCCAGCCACACTACACCAACCACGCTTAGATGTTGGTGCCATCAAGTGGCCACGCAAGCTCCTCTCCATAGTTCCAATGAATGGCCTTCGTCTGAGTGTACTCCTTCAAGCCCTCAATACCAAGTTCACGCCCAAATCCAGACTGCTTCATGCCTCCAAATGGCACTGCGTTGCTCAACACCATGTACTGGTTGCACCACACAGTTCCAGCCTTAACGGAGTTTACCATACGCATGCATTGGCTTGCATTTTGAGAGAAAATTCCCGCTCCGAGACCATAAGCAGTGTCATTGGCCAATTGGATGGCCTCCTCCTCACTAGAGAACGTCTGCACTGCGAGAACGGGCCCGAAAATCTCATCGTCAACAACCTTCATTCCCTTTTCGCACCCAGTGAAGACGGTCGGAGGAACAAAAAATCCGTTCTTGTACTTCTCTGGCAAGTGGGCCAACTTGTCGTCTCCTCCAGAAAGTACTGAGCCTGCTTCCTCCGTTCCATACTGGATATATTGTCTTACCTTATCGTACTGCTGCTTCGAAACCAACGGACCCATAAACGTCTTGATGTCGCTAGGGTCGCCAATAACAATCTGCTCGATCTTCTTCTTGAGTACTTCCAAGAACTCATAACTGATGGTGTCCTGGACAAAAAGTCTGGAGCCAGCACAGCAGTCTTGGCCGTGGTTGAACAGAATGGCCATGCACGCCCAGCTGGCGGCCTGATCGATATCTACGCTGTCGAAAATCACCACCGGCGACTTTCCTCCCAACTCAAGAGTGACTTTCTTCAAGTTGCTTTTAGCAGCGGCCTCCATGATCTTCTTTCCGGTGACAGTAGATCCAGTGAAAGCAACCTTGTCGATGTCCATGTGAGAAGAAATGGCGTTTCCCGTGATGGCACCGAGACCGTTGACTACATTCAATACTCCAGGAGGAAAGCCGGCTTCTGCAGCCAATTCAGCCAATCGAAGAGCACTCAACGGCGTCTGCTCGGCAGGTTTGATGACAACAGTATTTCCCGCAGCCAACGCAGGCGCCACTTTCCACATGAACATCTGGATTGGGTAATTCCATGGGATGATCTGGCCGCAAACTCCGATGGGTTCATTTCTGGTGAACGCAAACTTGACTCCGTCCTGCAATTCCATGGTTCGGCCTTCGTTTTTGTCGGCAAGGCCAGCGTAATAACGTAGACACCCAATACTATCGGCAATGTCCACGTCCCTGGCCATCCACACCGGTTTTCCATTGTCCATGCTCTCCAACATGGCTAACGACTCTTTGTTCTGGTCAATTAAGTCAGCCCATTTGAGAATGAGCGCAGCACGCTCGGAGGGTGAGACTTTGAGGCCCCAGGTGGTGTTGAATGCGTTTCTGGCAGCAGAAACGGCGTCGTCAACATCCTTGGGAGTAGCAGCACTAATGGTTGCTAAGTCTTCGCCAGTTGCTGGGTTTGGAGTTGTGAGAGTCGACCCGTCGGAGGAAGGTTTGAATTCGTTGTTGATAAAGAGGCCGGTCTGCAAGACGATGGAGGCATCGCCATATAATTTGATAGTAGAAGCCATTGGTATTAAAAGGGAATGTTAATGAAGATTATATGTGAACAAATGCCGAAATGCAAGATTGCGCATTGTACTTCCGCATTTGGTCAGGGAAGAAGGAATGAGAATGCTGAATTGGATTGGGAAGAAACGGTGAGAATAGATTCAAAAAAAAAAAAATAGAAGGAATAGATGGACTAATTTGACTAGATTGACTAGATTCAATAGATTGAATAAATTGGATTGATTTGTATTGGATGAAATAGATTGGTTAGATTGGAAATCGGAGAGATTTTGGATGTGGTGGGCTTGGCAAACGGGAGTTCTTTGGCTTGGCTCGATTGCATGTAGTTGGCACAAGCGGTCGAGAAAGAGTTCGCCTCTCGGAGGAATGAGAAACATTTGCCGGGATTCAATGTTAGCAGATCTCGAATTATAAAGATGTTTTCAGAATTGAAGGCGATCAATATTGGCAAAAATAACCGTAGATCGGACTGAAGTTTGCAAAAGATTCAAATTTAACTACATTGATACCCCTTGGTTACAGCTTTTGCAATTGGAAAACTTATTGCTGAACCAACTCTTCTGCTTCCATCTTCTATGTATCGAGCACATAAACTATGGTCGGTATTAGTAGCAATTTACCAAGAACAGAGCACATGCGATGGTATCATCAATGCTATGGTAGCATCAATGCTATGCTGGAAGTATTCCACAATGGTACGAATGCTTAGGTCGATAATGCTATTCTATTCTCTGATCCGCAGCCTTCTGGAATCGCTTTTCTCAGTTCCTGATTTGCACGGATCGTCTCTCTACCCTAGGCATCACCTACAACCATTCTCACCCGCGAAGCAACATAGGCACATATCATTAGCGATTCTTCGAGAGTCTTCCTCACGATTCGTCTTAGTCCTAGCTTCCGCTCTTATCTTATCACCATCCTTAACCTCTCCGTAATCAAGAGCTCAAGGACTTTTATCCGCAATTCCACCCTTCCCAATACAACTAAATAGGACAAAATTTCGCTTTCTAGATTTCATGGGGCCAGGAGTGGGTTTCTGACTTTATATCGACAAGATTACGAGCTACATTAATAATGGTTTCTCTCATTAGTTTGCGTTCTGGACTAGCCTTGACCAGATTCCGTGAAGGTTCCACCTTGCCACAAGAGTTTCCAGACAACATTTAGTAGTTCTAGAAGACATTAGCTTCTGATAGTGCATTTGTCTATTATTCACAAAGAAATCTCGACAGATCACTTGAAGAATATCTCAGGAAATCAAGTAGAAAAGCAGAATTGCTGACCAACGTTCCCAAATCTCCAGTAATGACACTTCCACCTTCTTTCTCACTGGCCAGTAGCTGGGGTATAGCCAGTTCAATAAAGTATGCTATAATAGATGTCGCAATTCATCGAGATCTACGAGTCCGTTAATTTCTTACAGAAGATTGCCTTGAGTAGGAGCTTGTCGAGAAATTTTTGCTTGAGGTACGCATCTTCTGGGGTCGAATGGTACCAGCTAGTCGGTAGTCTTCCTAATAAAGCAGAGGCTTTTCCCAGAAGCACGAAGAACCAAGAAAAAAACTAGTAAGTAGAACAGTGAACTAATTTACAGAGGCTGAGTTCGCTGGCTCTTTCTTGTCCTGAGGCGATTGGGAATCAACACGGGAGACGTGCGTATACAACTGATGACGAGAAACTTGAGGATTGACATCTATCTCATGGTTCCAGATTTATTCTAAGATTTTTGTTAGCACTTCCATTCATTTTGTTTCGTCCATGCTTTATGTACATGCACTGTACCTCGCAGTCTAGTATGGACCTGGACATAAGCGAACGTAGACGCTGCAGATTCCTGCACAATCACAAGGTTTGTTTGCCAGCACAACGCACTGAAACACATACATGCAGTACGATTCGGGGTAGTTGATTTCGAAGTAAATACTACCCCAATACCAATTGGTACACAATGTACGATTACCAACTTTTCGCAGGACAAATGCCTTTGGAAACTACAAATACACCACTCATAGGCTTATTTCCTCTCGGATCATCCGTGCCGCTCACTTTTTACCGTCCCCCTTCCAACGCACCGTACCTGACAACACAACGCGACTGCATATAAACGCAGACGCACGACTTCCTTATTGAGGCATTGCAAGCTTTTTCCTTATATAGCAGTATTGATCTGGAAGAGGTTTTTATTCCCTAATCTGCTTCGAGTGTCTCCCTCCCTAGTCTTTCCTTACAGTCTCTCATTACTTCCAGACACTCGGGTCCAATCGTTGCTACCTCGTTGCACCAATCTTCAACAAATCGACACTACTGATAACAACTTGACCACACCACCTATTCATTGCACTTCCTAAATACACAAGCTATCAACATGTTTCACGAATCGCTTATGGAATTCGAGGAGTCGCTCTCCCTTGTGGCAACTCCCAATGATCTCATGCTCGCCAATCTCGACTTGAGAGTCGACTTGAATAGATTCTCAGAAGGACCAATTGATTCCCACTCGGAGGAAGACCTAGTGAACCAGTTGGCATCTTATGACTATGCGGCCGACACCACCAACACATGCAGTAGCTGCGGGACGCTTTTCGGCTGTTCCACCAAGCTGTGTTGCCAGGAGTTTGTCACAACTCAGAAATGCGGCTTTCGGTCTGATTTGGAGAAGCTTTACTGGTTATCCTTCTTCGGAAACCCTTATAAGACCATCACCGCGCTCCCAAACTATACCAGAATGCTCTTCATGCAGACAGGAATTCCGTTCCAGCTTGAAGCTCTCGTTTGGGAGAAATTGATTTTGGTCAACCAGGCTAACCACAGTGGGGTACCCAGTGTCTCCAAGCAGATCTTCAAGAACTTCCAGCACTCCTATAACAGAGACATTTCCAACCAGATCAACAAGGACTTGTCGAGAACGTTTCTTGCTGTGACGTTTTTCCAGCAGAAAGATACGATCGATGCGCTTCTCACCATCTTGAATGTGTATGCCAACTACGACTTGGAGCTCGGCTACTGCCAGGGCCTTCTATTTTTAGTTGGTACATTGTACTTCCAGTTCAGGCAGCCGGAGTTAACGTTCCATGCGTTGTGCAAAATCATGGAATGTGAACCTGAATTACGTAGCATTTTTGTTCCGGCAACCATGTCGTCCACCTTGGACAAATGGTTTGATGAGTTTGCCAATGTGCTCTGCAGAATTGACCCGCAGCTCGCCAGCCATCTTACTTCCTTCTGCGACTGCAAGGTGTTCTTATTCCAGTGGTTTCTCTCGACTCTGTTGATCCACTCGCCAGGATTGGCTGTGAACAATCGCATAGTGGACTTTTGCATGATGGAGGGGTGGAAAGTGGGTGTGTTCAAGACGTCCATTGGACTTCTTCTCAGAAATAGACCCATTCTCATGTCGTTTGGCGAAGGCGACGAAGAGGTGGTCTACCAGCACCTTTTGAATGAATCCAAATGGGGAAATGTGGTGGGTAACTTGACCTCCTTTTTCGGCGACTTGCTCTTGTCTTGGGACGACCTGTTTTTCGCTGGAGTCAATTGTGCTGCTGCTCCCAACATTCTCTCCCCTGCCAAGAAGACACATAAACGTACAGCTTCGTCTGTGCTTGACATGCTCAAGAATTTATCTATACCATCTGCATCTATTTCGTCGACTGCACCACTTTCGGCGTTTTCAATGACCTCAAATGAGACTTTGGTCACAACTCGGGGAAACCGACTGATGTCGTCTGTTTTCTCTACGAGAACTGACCATGACTCGATTTACTCAGACGTAGCTAGTTCCTATTCTGTGGAAAGGTCTCCGACGGACGGATTGAAGGTTCCAGGACGCAAACCTTCTCACGACAGTCTTTGTGATATCGACGCACGGTCGTTTCTGTCCAGAAGTACTGAGGATGAATTGATACTGGAGAACCAGATGTTGAAGTTCTACTTGCGAAAGGCATATGAGCAATTGCAAGAGGGGACATTGAAGGAAGAGGTCAGAGAAGCACTCGATATCGATTTGGCTGCTTGATTGCATAAGGAATTAACACTCTGGAAATTATTCAATGGGTATTGTGAGATTGGCCGACATGGCCCTGGATATGGACTCAATGTACGAGATTTTAAATTTCCCGAAATGAAACTCTGGCATTGATAGATACCCCGCCATAGACGACATCTCAAAAATATTAAAACAAAGTTGGATTGAGAATTCATAGCTCTGCATCGCTCACCTCTTCAAATAAAGGTCCAGGTGTGGAGACCTCTACCACTGTTGGGGAATTGACGCTGACAAAGTCGTGCACATCTGGATGCAATGGTCCGAACGACAAGGGAACAGTTTCTAAATCGTGCACTACCGGATGTAATGAGCCAAAGGACAAGATTAGTGTTGGGATAGTTGGTGAAGCGAACAGACGATGGAGGTTCACCGTCGGGATTGTCTATGGGAGATTGAATAGGTAGTCATGACTGGACTACAACCAAGGAAAAATTTCTAAGGTAACTAATTGAAAGGAGCATTAGCGAACAAAAACACCGAACAAAAACACCGATTGGCGTACAATCTATTTCAGATAGTTGCTGGAGTTATTACATCAAAGCTCTGCTATGAAATCAGAGTGTACTCATGTATGATACTAGAGTATAATAGATTGGGTTCAAAGAGTGGAAAACAATAGTGGGATGTAACGATAGCGGCATAGGGCCCTTAGATAACTCTCTAAGTGGCCATGAGTGAACAAGACTTGGCATCAGCAGGCGACGACTAGTGGCGAAGTGCAGATGAATAAAGAGGCTAATAAAAATACAACACTAGATCTACTAGCAAATTATGCAACACTATTAATCTACGTATTCAGCTTCCACCGGATCATCCCGTCTCCTTATCCTTTTACCATCCAAGCGTTTCTTTCTCCTCGACAAGCCAATTATCAATCCAAAGAGACCTCACACACGAAATCACCGAACCCTGCTCTGGGGTGGCGAATCGGATGTCCGTCTACCACAGGCGGAAAAAATTGTGACATCAAACGTGGAAACCTCCATTCTACCCACTGTAGAAAACAAGTTAGAAACAGGTTTATTTCCTCTTCTTGGGGCAATCGTGAAAAATCGCGACTCAAAAATTGAAGCGATGGTGGTAACCACAAATTCAATTCTTCTAAAACTTGCTCAGCATTCAAAGAAGTTTGCCTACTTCCGCCTTGCAATTTTAACACTTCCTCTTCTGTCTTAGCAGCTTGTAAAGCTTGGCCAATCAATGGTGCTTTTTTGAACTGCTGGCGTAAACCACGAAATACACCCACAGCTTGTGCATCACCGAACTCATCGATCAAAACGGACTCTAGATTTCCGCCTTCTCGTTCCAATGGTGTCAACTCCTGGATTAAAGTTCTCTGTAGAATTTGAAGTCTGCTTTCCGGTGGACGGCCCTCATCAGAATCCTGCTGATCTCCGTCTTCCAGTGACAAGTTTTCATCAGAATCCTGCTGATCTCCGTCTTCCAGAGACAAGTCTTCATCAGAATCCTGCTGATCTCCGTCTTCCAGAG
>JAJMJY010000048.1:0-49310 GCA_030569115.1 Sungouiella ezoensis
AAACCCTAGTTATATAGTTATCTGGTGTATCACATCTGAAACAGAACCCCGCATCATATGATACAACCCCTCAGATAATGATATCAAACCTTCATCAGTCATGACCCTGACACTTGTTTGACCAGGAGATATATCGCCTATCTCCAACATTCTAGAGCCAGACACACTTACATAACAGTGCTCTGCTCCGTAGTCTGCATATCACCTTACTGTAGAGTGTGTATGCTCAACATAAATTCGGTTCTGCATGTTGTCTTCACACATTTCAACACACATTTCAACACATTTCAATAGCAACCATCTGCGATTTTAGTATACAGACTAGCTTTGTAACACAGCCTGGAACAAAAGGCACAGAAATAATACGAGAAATGAGAGTTGGTGACAAATATTGTTACAAGAACGTGTAGTGTTATTGACTGTTAGACAGGAAAGTGGAATAATGTCCATGGCTGTTCCATAACTGGTCGCACACCGTGCGTAGATATGATGGAGTAGACAAGGCTTAGGAACAGTTGAGATGAGGGAGGAAGTAAAGGAAATAAGAACAAAAGAAACAAACACAGACCTATATACATATAACAATAGTACCGACTTGTAACAAACGCTGAGCCATGTCTTGCTATAAGGAAGTGCTGGTGTGCGATCGCTTACTACTAACTAGTGAGACTGCTGACCAGTAACTTGTGCAACTGATTCATTCGCCTTGTCAGCTGGGTAAAAAGATACGAACTAGACTTACTCAATATCAACCTCTCCACACCATCATGACCCAAGCCTGCAATTTGTCCATGTTGAAATGTAAGGAACTCAATACGCAGAGCTGTGATGACCAAAGGTACGATGACGCCTCAGAGTGAGTTCTTGGCATTTAGACATTAATTTGTTCTAAATTAATGACTCGGACCTTCCAATCAGAGTATGAGAAAGAGCAGTCTCTGCAAATAGAAGTCAGCTATTGGAGTGTACATTCCCTATTAGGCATCAATGACTCTTGGCAGGAAATACTATATGAAGAGAGTATTTCCCACATTTTAGAAAGACAGAGAGAGTAATATTAAAATCAATAGTATTAAATACAAATTTGAGGGACTATTAAGATCCCACATCAGATATGAGTGAATTAAATGGATATGTCACTAAATTAAATCACGTGACGTCCGTTAAAATTCAGCCCTCCGTACATCTTTTGTGCTCCACACGACCAACTAACTTAACGTCCATCCTACATTTATAATCCCAAAAACATTCTTTGTAGAGACTCTCCCGGAGACTCTCCCCCGTAGTAACGCCGAGCCCATTGATTGCAACCCAAACCCTATATGGCTTCTGACGATATTCTAACCTGGTGCGATGACCTCCACCAGGTCAAAGGTGACATCTCGCAGCTCCAGGCTACACTTAACCATGTGTTAGCCCGGGCTCCCAGCCTCGCCCAGTACAACGGCTTGATGAGGAAGTATGAAGAGGAGTCCAGTACTCACGAGCTGGAGCCGCTGCTCGTGGAAAAACTTAAGATCTCGCTCCATTCGCCCCATATTAAGGTGGCAGTGAAAATCAAACATCTATTCGAACGAGGCTACTTACCGTTCTTGAAATCATTCACAAAGATTAGCTTCAAATCGCCAAAAGTCGATCGCTATGTCGGCTACGTGTTGGACTACCAGCCCTCGAGAAAGGATGTTGGGTCCGTCGGCCCCACTGAACCAGCAAAGAAGCATCCCGTAGGCGACGACCATGCTCCGTATCCTCCAGCGTTGCCTCCTTTGGAGAATCTGATGTTGCTCCGATTGGTTCTCACTGACAAATCATTGAGACAGCCATCCGATTACTTGGAGCTGCAGACCGAAGACGGCCACCACGACTTTAATAATAATCACAACCGCAAATTGGCACTCCATGGGGCCAGATTGCTAGACTTGGCCCTCTTTGATGTGCTTGACCAGGAATTCCCCAGGGCCCACGAGGACGATCTCGAGTATTTGAAGTACAAGCTCACCAACAGGCATATTTTGGCCAAGTTGGCATTTTGTTACAACTTCCCTGAGTCTGTGATGCATAACGTTTCGAAGGAATTGACCAGTGACGAGAAGCTCAATATCTTCAAGAATGTGTTCTTGGCATATTTGGGCGCGATGTCAAAGAGCGACTACACTTATGACGAAATCAAGATGTGGGTCAAGAAGCTCTTTGGACCACTAATGTCGCGGTTGCAGGAGGAAAGCGCCAAGGATGAGAAGCTCAAAAACCCGCTCGAGATCGCCAATTCGGAATTCAGATTTTTGGTTGATCGAGTGAACGGATTTTTGGCACCAGGTAGGCATCACATCCACTATGAGTTCGAATTCAAGTCCGATGAACCACCCTTGATATGCCAACTTCGCATTGGAGATTTGCTCTTGGGGATTGGCATTGGCGGATCGTATGTGGAAGCGAAGAAGAAAGCAGCATTCGCAACCTTCGAGGAGAAAGAGTTGCGCACTAAATTCTTGGACTATCTCCTTGAGTATTATACAAGTGGACCGAAACGCAGAGAGACCGAGAAGGAGGACACAAACGATAATCTCCTCGAACTCCCCAAGGATCAACACGAAACTAGCAAGGAACCTGAAGTGGATATGGAACAGGACGACGCACATAGGACTTCGATTGACAATGCTGTAGTCGTGCCGGATGAATCAGAGGACGAGGCGTACTCGCCAGTGTTAAATGGAGATGATGACTTCGGGCCGTCCGTTCTAGAACCCACAGCACCTCCTTTATTAACGTCCTCATTTACCACTACGACGTCAGCTCCTTCTACAGTTCCAGCTGCTGCACCTAGTGACCAGGCCGCTACGTTGACTTCTCCAACGGCGATGCCATTCACATCAACTACTCCAACCTTCATGCCCAGGGGACCAGCCATATCCGCTAATACAACTGCGGCACCATTAGCTTCTATTGAATCTCACCAACGTATGCCTTTACCTTACGGTGCATTGCCGCCAATTCCCAACATGAAGAAACGAGGCCCTAGAAGATGAGAGTAAATGGGTGTCCAGGATGAATAAACGCGAGAGCCGTCTAATTCATGGAAACTTTGAGAGAAAATTACAGGCAGTGGCTATACCAACACGACAGGGCCTGCGAATGGTTTCCTAATTCAAGAAGGGTTACTCAAGTCAGTTTTGCATCCACGAAGGGTCCAACGTATTACTGCATACACTAAACCGCTACTCACGAAAAAAAGAAAAGGGATCCGGCACAATGCCCGATCCTTAGGAAAGCGGTGAGAGTCGATCTTCGAGCGTTAAACTACAAGTCAGCCATTTGCCACCCGCCAAATGAATCAAATGACCACTTTCCGGGACTCAGGACTCGGGATCAGAGTCACATCTGCGGATTTTACCCATTTGCAGCCTATCTCCGCGCTATCGCATACGTTTCTTTCCCCGGTCAGAATCGGAACAAAAAAGCAACGGCATCCACGGTTCCTGAGAGCTTCTTTCCGGTCAATTGGCCTCGAAAAAAGCAACTGGCGCACGACTCTCTCCCGGCGCTAAACCAATAGAAAGAGAGCGTGCGATAGCGCGCCAGAAAAAAAAAGTTTCCATATAATCAGGCTAAATCACTTGAGCCTTTTCGCATTTCAACCTCTCTTCTTCTTGACGTTTGTACATATATTCACAATGGCTTCTAAGCAAGAACTTCCAACCTTCACCGTTGGTGACTACGCATCTTTCGCCCTTGCTGGTGCCATGGGTTGTGGTGTTACTCATGGTGCTATGACCCCTATCGATGTCATCAAAACTAGAATCCAGTTGGAGCCTACCGTCTACAACAAGGGTATGATTGGCTCTTTGAGACAGATTGTGTCCACCGAGGGTGCCGGCGCTTTGTTGACCGGATTGGGCCCTACTGTGTTGGGTTACTCCTTGCAGGGTGCCTTCAAGTTCGGTGGTTACGAATTGTTCAAGAAGACCTTTATTGAGAAGTTGGGTGTTGAGACCGCCACCAAGTACAAGAACTCTGTCTACATTGGTTCTGCTGCTTTGGCCGAGTTCTTCGCCGACATTGCTTTGTGTCCATTGGAGGCCACCAGAATCAGATTGGTGTCGCAGCCAACCTTCGCCAACGGTTTGATTGGTGGTTTCTCCAGAATCATGAAGGAGGAAGGTGTCGGATCTTTCTACAATGGTTTCACCCCAATCTTGTTCAAGCAGATTCCTTACAACATTGCTAAGTTCTTGGTTTACGAGAGAGCTGCCGAGGCTATCTACTCTACCATCTCTACTCCAAAGAACCAGTTGGACGCTGGTACCACTACCGTTGTCAACTTGGGTTCCGGTATCATCGCCGGATGTGCTGCCGCTTTCGTCTCTCAGCCAGCTGACACTTTGTTGTCCAAGGTCAACAAGACCAAGAAGGCTGAGGGTCAATCTACTGTTGGATTGTTGATCCAGTTGGCCAAGCAGTTGGGTATCAAGGGTTCTTTCGCCGGTTTGCCAACCAGATTGGTCATGGTCGGTACCTTGACCTCCTTGCAGTTCACCATCTACGGCTCCTTGAAGTCCGCTTTGGGCTGTCCACCAGCTGTTGAGTTGAAGTAAATGTATAGATATTTATTTAATACACTTTGGCAAATGAGATTGGTAAGCAGGAGTACGCGCGGAGCAATGGACGGCATGTAATGGTTTCTCCTTCCGATTTTTCTGCAGGATCACTGGCACGTGCCTATGCTTTTCTCTCTGACTGAACGAACTTTACATTCAGCAAACGACACGCACCCTAACAACATAATCTCCATCGGATCAGGCCCTCCAGTTCTCTCCCCATTGGCTTCTAGATTCGAGAAGAGTTATTTGGTCCGCTTTGGGTAAAGTAATTGTCAGTTCCTACGTCATACCGCAGATGGCCACTATAAATAGGAACATTCGCAGCCAATACATCATGACCATGAAGGTACTAGTTCGCCACCTCATAGTACATACAATGGAAATTGCTGGCTTATGAACCCATCGGTCAGTGATATATAAGTGCGGAATGTTCTCTGCTGGCTCGGTGCCCTAATCCAGGCACCCATCATGCACGTCATATCCATCGTTACCAACTTCTTAGTATTGATGTCTACCATCAGCGCTTTTCCTTTATGGAAGCGTCTCTATAGACCCTCCTCACCCGTGTTTTCTATCATTGCACATCCCCAGGGCAAGGTATTCCAGTATCATCTTTTGAAGTGGGATGGAACTGATCTCGTGCTAAATACAGACGAAGAGGCATTCTTTGGCAGAGTCCGGGCATCCGAGGGCTACATCTTGAATTTTCCGGGAAGCAGCAAAACCAACGGAGCCACACAAGCCACTGGTGCTACCACCAACGTTTACGTACATCCACAAACGTTCAAATTATCCACAACACAAGCAGCACTGAACTCTTCCACCGGGTTTGGCATCCATTCCCAGAAATTGACCTATCAGAACTCTACAGCCTTTTTGGCTTGTCCTGGTAACTCATATAGAGAAGAATACTACGTGTACTGGGGAAATCACAACAAAACGATTTGTCCCAACAACGCCAGGGGATACACCATTGATCTCATTGTGCAAACTCGATGCAACCATCAATTACAGCCCGGAGACAAACACCGGAGCTCTGCTATAGCGCAGATGACGAGGTCTTACTTATTACGCAGTTGTTTATTGTGAATATCAATTTCAAACTGAAAGCGAATAGAAAAATAGTAAACGCCAGAAATCGATTTCTGAGTGAAAACTTCTCTCAATGCAGAAAACGAGGATTCACTTATTGGAAATGAGTATCTCATTAATCATATCTTAATAAAAATATCAATTGATATGATATTACCTAGTTATCAGGCTTCTCTGCCATGACTTCTGACAGTTCCTCTCTCGATGAATTTACCACAGAGAACTCGTGATCGATTTCCTGGCTGGGGTGACTCTTATCTAGCCAGTACTTGCTCATCAAGAGGCAAGCAGCAATAAACTCCATCGTTGTACCCAATACGTACTCGTAGATCACCAAATTGTGGTTCACATCACCATTTTGATAGTTGGAAAACTGAAAATAATTCATGTCCGTGAGGTAGATGGAAAGAATACCAAAAATTCCTCTTACCAAAAGGAAAGGCGCAGTGCACATGACTGCTATTGTGGTGTGGTTTCTGACTTTCTCTTTGGTGAACACGTACAAGTTCACCAAAATCAGGCAAATGGTCAACACCAAGAACAATACCTGGCCGGCGGTCCTGAGAGCCTTGGAAATGCTGATTTTGTCTTGTTCTTCAGCCATTTCCTCTGAAGTAATTGTTGACAACATTGACCCTCCCGCAATGACCAACGCATTGGCAGGAATAAGAATACTGTGGAACACAGTGCCCCACGAGCGGCAAGTGAACCTGAGCATAAAAAAAAGCCTGAAATTCTCAACGTTTGGGCCAGTTTTAAGAATCCACGACTCGCCAAACTTCTCTATCTGGGCTTTGCAAGTGAAGCGAAACCCAGCATAAATGAGTGCGAAATAACCCTCAGCTCCCAATACAAGGTATGCAATGAGCCATTGCCAGTACACGGGACCCAATTTAGAGTATACCACTCCACACAACTGGGCGGCGAATCGGAACAAACTGAAGAGGAAAATCAACATGTAAACGGTCTTGAACCGTTTCTTGATAACAATGAAAGTCATGAGACCCAAAAAAATGGTGTAGAGGGCGAGAAAAATAGAGGCAGCAATGCCAGAATCGGTCGATTGGAATCCCATACTGTTAATGATGAAGAAACACTTTGGGATATCTAGAGTTTTATATACAAAAGAATTGGTTTTTGTATTGGTCTTGTCAATTCAGGTATTTGCGCTTATGTAAGCGCACCTGTCAATCCGCACGTCAGATTAGGCAATGTCACTTCGTACTGCGGAAGATCACTGTTTCTAGAATACTGTGAGCGACACGACAAGCCTTTTGAGAACTGGTGCAAATATTATTGAAACATCTTATTATAATAAAAATATTGTTGATTTGGTATTCACCAATTGGCTGAGGCTCTTTGTAGCAGTCATTGGTGCAAGTTATTCGTAGACTTTCACCAAACGCTCGGAAATTACGGCGATAAGTGCTCGTCAACTCCGACAAAAATAATAATACATTCCTATAAACCCAAGCCGCAGCCACGTCATACCCTTTCCAGCGAAGATGTGTCTGCTCCGCCTGCATCAAGCTCTGCGACTTCCTTTCTTTCAAACCAGATGCGTGACACCGATAGTAGCGAGGCTATGAACTCCATGGTGGTAGAGAGCACGTAGTCGTAGATCACCAATTCGTTGTTCAATTCTCCGTTTTCGTAATTGGACACTTTGTAGTAGTTCATTTTATTCGATGAAAATGGCAAGAATTCCAAAGATGCCTCGCACAATTAAGCATGGACAAGCACACATCACGGCCACCGTTGTGTGGCTGCGGACCCCCTCTCAATAGACATATACGTCAAATACCGTAACCACTAGAGTCAAAACCAGAAACAAGGATTGGCCGCTGCATCGGATCCCCTGCGTCACCTTAACTTTTTGAGATTCTTGTTCCTACTCGTCCACTTCAATTCCAGGCATCATTGACCCTCCCACCACCACCAACACATTGGCGCCAATCAAGTACCAATAGAATAAATCGGAACACGAGCTAATTAGGTAGCGGAACGCAGAATACACGGACTTTCGGAGAGGACCCGAGATCTGCCGAATGTTCTGGCCCGAGCCTGGCAAAATGCAGCAAAAACCAAAGTTACATATCCTTCTGCACTCAAACACAAGTAGGCGATAAGCCATTGCCAGTGATCAGGTCCTAAGGTTGCGTACATGACGCCGCATAATTGATCGCCGAAGCGGAATAGAGCAAAGAGGAATATGAAGGAGAATACGGTTCGAATGGCTCGTTGCTCTAATACATACACCATTGAAGTTAGAAAGATCGCATACAAGGAAAGAACACAGAGGCGGCGATGCCAGTATCAGGAAATACAAAGCCACTCATGGTAGTGGGAATATTGCAGGATATACAGCTTCCTAAATACCAGATCTGTTCGTTCCTCAACAATATGGGAGGTGACCGAGATATGGACCAGCCGGATAACCCTAGGAGGAGATTTCTTGATGTTATGAGCTCACAGATGCTATCTGGTGGCCAGGATAAGGCGAAAGTGGTCATAATGGCCATATTCTCCATTTTTCATGGTCCAAACCATTGGAAGAGGTTCATGCTGCAATTTGTACTGAAAATTTAGGATGAAAGATAAGAATAGAGCCAAAGTCTGTTGTACCAATGGTTCACAACGTTTCTGCATGGGCGGCAGTTATGGATGTTGAACCCTATTTCTAGCTAGTGTCGGATGACCAGGCGTGTTTGCGATCAATGGTAGGATGACTTAGGTGAGAAAAAGACGAAAAAGAGAAGAAATGCAAAGGAATAATGGTGTTGCTAGTTTGGAGAAGTTGGCGACTTCGGACTAGAAGGTTCGGTTCCGGAGATCTTTAGGCGAGTCGGAGTTGACCCATAAGAGATTACACATATCCCAAAAGCATGGGTGGTCAACGAAATGTACGCTGCGTTGCATAGAGTCATCTACAAAAGGGCCAGCAGATTGGCCAAAGACGGCCAGAGAGTGATGGTAAAGGAGACAGAATTCACCAAGTAGATGGCTCTCCGGCTCGCGAACAAGCTCGATAGAGTGCTATCTACTCTTGCAAAACAGCAAAGACGTAGGGGGCATTCTCTAAAACGTGGCAGGACGTTCTCCTAGCCAGCATACAGAGTTCTGGGTACGGAGAAGAGCTATTGGCCATCTTAAAATGTGATGGGAGGGCCCTAATCCTGAGGTCTACTGAATGACGTCATGACAAAGTCATATGTCATAATTAGAAGAGTAGGCCTAGTCACTCAGAATGAACGAAATCATCAGGAACAGTACAGAGTCTCCAGAATTATGTAGAATATTAATATGGAGCAACATATCGAACTTGATTTTCATACTTTCTTTGGCTAGTTTTGTCACATTGAAGGACAATTGCGAAATAATGCAATCATTCGCAATAGGAAATCAGGGGCATCCTAAGGCATATATCAACTAAACAAGAAGAAACCAAAAAAAAAAAAAAATAAAAACAGAATGTATGCAAACACATCTCTTATAAAAATAGAGAGGAATCTATGAAGCTGTTGATCACATCAGTCGACTTTCCCCCTCCCAGCCGAACGGTCCAAAAATACACCAGCAAGCCCAATCGACTTCAATAACCCCTAGTTTCTCCCAAGATAAGTAATAACGCAAACAAATTAATAAACCACGCAGAATGTCGATCAGGTCGTATTCCAACTTCGTTCGTGCCGAGCCCATAGCCACTCAAATCTACTTCCGCCTGCACATCTCATCAAGTTTTTCTCTGATGAGCATCGGACTTCTATAAGTAACACCATGTCTTCAAAACACAAATCAGAGGAATTTGTATACGACTCAGAGAGTGGCTCGGATTTCGAAGATGTAGGATTTGAACCGCCTAAGCATTTCAAGAAGGTGCCGTTGCTCACACCCAAGTCCAAGATGGAGAACAGCGAGATCTGGTTGATCAAGGCACCTAAAGGCTTCCCCATGTCCAAATTGAAGTCGTTGCCAGTTTCATTCACGTCCACCAGGGTGTCCGATACTAGCGTAAGGCCATTTGACCTAGAAGGAAAGAGTTTCCAGGTTAACGAGGAGACTTTTGCGTCAGAGTCTGCAAAGCACACCATCATCCACGAGAGCTTGCTCAACAAGAAAATTGACAGATACTACACGGTAAGACAGGTTGTCAAGATCCCGGAGATCAACTACGACAAAGCCATCCAGGCCAGAACGGATGTGATCAAGGAGGAAAATTTGAAGATGAGACACTTTCCTACTGGCTATTCTGCCAACAGCTACTGTGAAGCACAGCCCATCGCTGAGTCTAGACTAGACGAGGATGGCAAAGTCATAAAGAAGATGAGAGTGGATCCAGTGTTGAAGAAGGAGAAAAAGGACAAGAAGGAGAAGAAGGAAAAGAAGGAGAAGAAGGAGAAGAAGGAAAAGAAGGAGAAGAAGGAAAAGAAAAAATAAGAATAATCCATTTGATGTACAATATTCAATAGATACATGGTTAGATAGGCTCTAGGTGGAATGGAGATGTAGGGTTGTGGAACGAGAATAATCTGTAGGTAGGCATCTAATAGCATGGTATAGCCTTCATGATCCACCTGAAATGAATTCCCACACAGAAAACCCTAACTCTTGACCTCCATCATTAAAAGATCCACTTGAGTTTTCTATCAACTATGTCCTCCATCTTCCCCCAACTTTCTGCACTCCATATGCTCGCAAATCATCGTTCTCCAATTAATAAACTATGGGAAGCAAAGCATCCAAGCCGGCCAGAAAACTTACAAATACCATTGCGAATACGGCTTCAATCGCGAGATCTTCCAAGCCTTATCTTCCCTCAGCGGAGTTGAAACAGCAGTATGAGCAGCAAATAAGTCGTGGCCAGGAACCTCAACTGGAACATCACGAAAACGCAGAAGACCGTCATGAAAACACAGATAAAAAGTCCGAAAACACTCATATGTCACATACAGGCGACTCTCTTCATCGTCAGTTTGGAGGAAATGCTGCTGCAGAAGGAAAAGATGGCATGGATCCCACAGCAGACAAGGCATTCATTGACTCCATTAACAAGCTAGGAAGACAAATTAGAACGCACACGGCCCGCGACCCGACCAACCAGCTCAACGTGATGGCCCTCAAACAGCTTTTAAACAGAAAAACGCTTTATGAAAAGGGACAGAATGAGGTCAAAGCACAGCTCAAGTCGCACCATGACTCGAGAACAATGATCCATCCACGAACCTTAACGGCAATTATAAATGCGGTTAACGACCACAACACAGCGCCCAAGGATGTGATGAAGGACTATCAGGTGGAAAGAGCATTTCTCAATAATTTGGGCCGATTCAGGGTTGCGTCGAACATGGTGATCATTGAGGAGGACCGAAAGGATGATGAGATCGGGCCCAAGATCGGCCAGCCGAGGGCAAGGGCTGCAGGCGAGGGCTCTATGATTGATTATAATGGGGATATGACTGAGACGGTGAATCAGGAGCGCATCAAGCAGCTCCGTAAGAGGCTAGAGTAGTTGCGTGAGTAGAGGCTAGGGCAGAGGTGGGCCCTGGGTATCAGACTGAGCAACATTCGAATTAACATCACCAGGAGCATCTGAGAGCAGCGGACAATGACCAACTGTAAATATGATATGGAAAACATTCTCAGGATGACCAGTAGGGAGCTCAGAAGAGGGAAGAACAGTAGAAAGATATAACGAAGCTCGTAAGGAACAGTTTTGTCGATATCCCTTTTGGATGTTGAATAGTTTTTGTGTTTTGTTCTTTTCCACTGAGTATTCTAATTCAAACTATTCCAAGTTTCTATGGCATTCTTTCGTTCACTTTCATTCTCTCAGAGCCGTATCTACTTCCTTATACAGCTACAAATCTACTTGGTACAATCTATTCTATTATGCATTCCATATGTTCTATATGACTACTCCGAAATCGAATCAGGTTCACTCTCTCTGGTTTTACGTGTCAGTTCGTTCGGCTATACCCGTATGTTACTTTCACTGATGTTTCCTCGGCGAGAGTCAAATTCGTAACCTATTACATGGGTTTTATCATTTCGTAAGTTAGTCCGTGAGTCTATTCCATGAGTCTATTCCATGAGTCTCTTCCATGAGTCTATTCCATGAGCCTATTGCATGAGTCGATTCCATGAGTCTATTCATATTATACCAAAGTCTAATCCATTTGCCTATTGCATAAATCCAATGCAATTTCTCCTTGCGATCTATCCTTTCCCGCATTCTTCCTTCTTACTATTCGATCTGTCCTTCGCAAACGATCATCTCATAATAGTGCGGGGCCCCACCTTTCGATATATATCGCCAACCATCTTCTTTCCACAACATGTCTGTGCGGTCATTGCTTTCCAAGTTTTCTTCCTGTGACGTTTCCGATTCTCTTGTCAATTTCGGCGTCAAAGACGGTGGCTTCATCCCCAACTTGATCCAGAGGTCCCCCACACCTAACGCATCCAACAATGGAAACTCCACGGTGGTGGGCCAGGCATATACGGTGCTCTACGCCGCCAAAAGCGACCCCCGCCCCGCCATCAGCAAGTCATATATTGATGAAATCCCCAAGAATAGCGTGTTGGTGCTTGGACTCACCGAGGATCTCCAGATCCCCGAAGCTCCTTTCGTCACCGTCAATAATGCCCTCTATGGAGGGTTGATGTCCACAAGAGCGAGCTACAGAGAGGCATCTGGGTCGGTTGTTTTGGGCCGCATCCGTGATTTAAACGAGCACAGAAATCTCAACTATCCTGTCTGGTCTTACGGAGTAGGTACCACGGCTCCTGGCCCGGTAGTTAAAGTAGTAGGAATTAATGTTCCCATTACGGTGAAGGTGGCTAGAAATCTGGAGGGAATTACAATTAGACCCCACGACTATATCATTGCTGACGAGAATGGAGTAGTTCGATTACCTGTTGGACACGAGACAGGTGACGAGGCCAAGATAGAGTTGGACAAGGTGTTGGAGTACATTCCCAAGAGGGTCGATGCAGACGAGCACGTACGAGAGGACATTTTGACCGGACGTCCAGCAGCAGAATCGCAGAAGTTCTGGAGAAGCAAGATATGAGGTGGGAGTTGGAAGAAAACGGTGTGGACAGCAGACCGAATGTGAACCTTAATACAGCGGAATATGAATACAAAAGGAGCTGTCAAATATATTGACTTGGGTAAAGCAAAGCAGAAATTTCCAGTTGACTCAGAAAGTAATACGAAACTCACTACGGAAACTTAGTATGGACTAAGATCACCAATTCTATGGTTGTTCTAGACGTTGTGTTATGGTTCCCCAGTTTGATGCCACTTTCAGATATCTTTTATTTAGGTATAAGCACCTCCTAAAATGACTTGCCTGGTGAACCATTCCAAATGTCATGGCTATGAGAAAAGCCAACTCGAAACAGGTTACTAAATCTATTGGAATCGCTGCTTAGTTGCAAATCTTCTGAATACCACTGTAACGTGCTCTTCACCCTCTCGGAACAACTGCTTATGATTGGAGTCGAGGCTACTATACAAATAAAGCAAAAGCCTTAATAACTTCAAGAACAGCCACAATGAGTTCATCTTTCTACTTACACACCAAGCTACCCTTCCCAATATCCCTCATTTATTTTCTAGGTATTGTATTCGATTTATGATGCTTCCACCATTTCCTCTTGATTTACATGACAACCTTCTTACTATTTATTCCCTCGTGATCCAAAGATTCGAGAGTTGTAGTAGAAAGGAGTTACAAAGGAGATCTAACTAAATATTTTAAAGTTCAATTGTCTTAAATAAACTGTAAACTATCAGTGTGCTTCTTCTTTTCCCCTTCTTTATCCTTCTATCCAACTCTACAATAGAAATTGATGAACCCTATCTCCTGCTGGTATCTAGACACTAATCTTTTCGTGTGCACTCCCCCCACAAATATCACCAACTCTAACAACACCTCTTCCGAAATGCCCATGGATGACTACACACACTACCATGGGGAGTCGTCCACCTTGCTGCCCACAGACTCCATCGCAAATCTTCGCTTTGCGCTCATCGGCAACAACGACCTCAAATATCGCTTAGCATCGGACGAGAATTACCTACATTGGTTCTCCAATCAATTACTGGCCAGCTTGGACTCTTTGGTGGCGGCAGACGCCCCAACACTACACCTCGTCAACAAATTGCATGCCCGAATTCTTATTCTCCGCATCTTGGTGACTTTTGCGGGGTCTCCGACTCTGACTTGCTCTGACGACACATTGGACGTAGCAACGCTCCGATTCTGTTTGCCGCTTCTCTCGGACTTCATCAAGTACCAGCTAGACACGTTCCTTCCGCGGCTTATGGATCTGGCTACCAGTGGGACGAATGAAATAAGCGAAATCGCCGACGTGGTCGACTCCATGATGTGCGATTCTTTTCATATCATTTTGGTATTAGCAAACACCCTGAAGCTGGCACTGGAAGATGTGAGCTTCGACCCTATCATGCGTCTCTTGACGACCCTCTTGCTTATTGCTGATGGCCCGGGCCCTCTCTCCAAGAGCTCTTTCATAATGGAGAAGGTTTTGATCGCAGGGTTGGAAATGGTACCTTATTGCTTAGAGAGAGGCCCGCAGAAAAGTACGGTGGCCTACGCCGAGGGATTATTAGCGGTGACTCTTACCCGTCTCTTTGACGAGCTTCTTCTCTCTATGGGAAGTGACCCAGGGACCGACTCCAATGCTAAAATTCCAGATTCCCAGGCCGAATTAAACAGACTCACTGCTTTGATGGTGGCGGTTGTCCAGCTCCTCAATTATTTTGCTGAGAACGGTCGCAAGGACGTGCTTGACATTGAGCGAAAGTTTTTTACGTCCACGGACATTTACAAGAGCATTCTAATACTTCTCAGAAATGACGGCAGCAACTTAATGAATGTTGCTGCGCTCAATCTTATTCGGTTCTATTTTACTTTCTCAGACACTGGAAGCTCGTCCATCGACTCCCTTAATTTTGAGAAACTCTTCCCCAGAATCATTGAACTCCTCGACTACCACTACCCCTCTTCAGACGATCAGCCCAATCCAAAGTACGTACAGTTACCCGTGACTATTCTCTCTGATTTGTGCTTGAAGAATCCTGAGATTTGTGTGCACTTGCGCAATACCAACGTGGATTTCAAGATGATGAATGAGCTTGAGAGCTTATTTGGCCTGGTGGTCTTGTTTCGCCAATTGCATGCACTTAAATCTGCGGCTCAAAACTCCAACAAGTTAGCAGATTTGACTGTACTACGCAAAGCCAGTGCGGGATTGGAATCCGGCGAGTCTCTGACCTTGCTGCTGGTCCAAGTGTTACAACTAGACACAATTTCGAACTACTTGCTCTTGTTGAGTGTTTTCACCAGTTCGAATGAGGAATTCCGCCGCCGAATCACTTCGTTCAAGAGTGACAAAAATCCCAGGGCTGGCCCCAACTTCTTGTGCTTGATGATATTTGAGATCGTGGACGATTTTCGGTTTTTGGTGGCGCAGATTCTCCTAAACTACAACACGTTTGCCCAATTACAGCAACAACTGATGGTGGATGACAAGTTCATTTCGTGGTTTGGAAGCAACATTGGCGTTCTCTTCACATTATTGGAGAATTCTATCTTCTCCAATACTTTCTATCTTGTCAGGTCACTCTCGCGGTCAGTTTCCACACTAAGAACGTTCTTTGTTGACTGCAACTCGGTCAAGAGTATTTTGGACGGCGACACCCAAGTGTCTGCATACTTGACGTTGGATCCACTGAAGAATATCGAGTCTATTGTCGATGTAGTCAGCGCCGGGTACGATAGGGAGATCACTTTTGAGAGAAAGGGCAGCTTTGTCACCAGCACGCTCGAGATTTTGAGCCTGCTTGATAATGTAAATGTTGTTATGGATTACTTCCTGTCGTTGAGGAGTGACTACGATAATCAAAGAAATACTTCTCGCAAGTCGCTCCATGTCAAGAAGGTCATTCTTCTAGCTTCCATTGCGAATTTCATTCTTGATTTCAGCTCTTTCAGAAGCGGAATCATAAATCACGAGAACTTCCTCAGAGATTTGGCATTTCTTTATATGAATGCAATCGAAGCTAAACGCGCTTATGATTACTCTGAGCTGAAAGATACTGCAGCTCGAGATACTGTTTGTGAACAGTTGAGGATACAATTGGGAGTGTTTCAAGTAGTGAAAAACTACTTGTATAACGAAAACGAAGAGAACAGAGAGTTTCTATGGGACTATTTTCCTCTCTCCTTGACCTTCGACAAGTCCTTGTATGGTATTATCGATAAATGGGACGAAGATTCAGAAATTCACAAGCTTCTATTGGAGCATAAAATTATCGCTTTTGAGATCATGCGGAACCTCACGGCCGCCTCCACTTACTTTAGTGAAGCAATCAAAGATTCCTATTTGGAGTATGCAAAGGAAAAGCAAGCCAATGGTCAGATCTATGCGCCAAAGTCATGGAATGACTATCTTCATGATAATTTGATGTGCTACGATCTCTTTGTCGACTTGCAGGGCGAAGAAGATGCGATTGAGAGGAGGTTCTTTACCGATGACGAGTTCTTGCTCACTTTGGTCAATAATAGTGATTATGTACGTCTAGTGCTGGGTATCAACTATTTGGAGGATCACCGGTACACAAACATCTCAGAGTTCCGCCGATCTGACTTTCCACGGCCTAATCTTCTTAGAGTATGGAAGCGGATTCTCGAGGTCAAATTACTGGACAAGCTTGAAGAAAGGATTTGTGGTCTGAGTGAGAGCCAGAGAGTCATGTTGTCCAATCTGCTCAGTGAGATAAAGGTCTCTGTCAATTGGATATTGATCAACTTGACATATGAAGATGACGAATATGGGTATCTGATGCCTGATAAGATCAATTTCGGGCTCTTTGATACCGTTTCATCAGCACAAGCTACGCAGACAACATCTGCCAGTAGTAGATTATTTACGCCCTCCAATATCGTCATTGAAGAGAGTGACGAAGAGGAGGAAGAAACTCACCAAGGCGAGCCAAACAGCCAAGATATAAAGGAGGAGAATGGTATTCTTACACCTCGGGCTCGGGCCAAGATCCTCAACAGGCAGGGGTTCAGTAACGTCTTGCAAAAATTGATTTACGAGATGTCAACGCCAAAGTACGAAGTTGCTAAGGGCAATGAGAGAAGTCCATTGGAGAGATTTGACAATTTGAATGCCAATGATCTTTACGAGAAGTCCAAAACGGCGCACTACCAAATTGTTTCGTTACTTTCTGGAACATCGGATGATCAAGGAAAGAAGGTCCGGACTCAGCAACATGCCAAGTCAAAACCTACGCATCCGTTACGAAGGGCCAGCAACATCATCAGCAGCGAGCGAAATGTACTTGCTAGGGCTGAGAATACGCCTGAGGGTGCCAGTGGATCACAAAGTGCCGAATGGGCCCGCAGAAACGAAGAAGCAGTAGCTAGCGGAGACGACGATGAAGAGATAGATGAGTACTGGATTAGGTGAACGTAGTTAGTTCGCAGTTGATATCTTCAGAGTATGTAAGTCATAAATGAGCGACAAATTGGGTTGTGACGTCACATTCTAGGTAAAGAACGGACGATGAACGGAAGAGGATCAAGGTCGAAGTCGAAGATAGAAGAGAGGTGAAAATGAAGATCAAGTCAATTCGTCGTCTGAGGACGATATTCTTAGATTCTGAAACACGGTTGTACAAAGACAGATTCAGCAGATAATAACAAGAGGAAGAAAACAACTAGGCGAACAGAAATAATCCTATAAAAAAAAAATCAAGAAAAAATATCTCAAATCCATGCACGCGAGGACCGACAATCAAAATGGTACCACCGTAGCCATCAAGATATGCGAAAAGAAACGCTCAACACCAAAGCGGACACCGATGGATCTTGCGTCAACGGCGACGAAAACGTGCCAGGGCTGTGTCAAATACTTTGGGAATCTTGCAGACTACGATGACACAGAAAGCGAAAAAAAAAATGACACAAAACGGCGGGCTGATGTATCCGTTGGGGTTACTTCAACATCGACCGGAAGGAAAATTTTTCAAATGTTGGCCCAAATTGGCAACCACCCCACGGTCGTTGGTTATATCCAGAGATCGACCTGCACGCCAAACAGGTTGCATCAGCAGGCGAGAAAAAAAAAGTTAAAGGGGAAGTGAGAGAATAGATAAGAACAAGGATATAATTATTTTCTGAAGGATACTAGCACGGTAAACATAATATAAAACGAATCAAGAAATCCACTTTGCTCATACTCTGTCCATGCTGTAGACTAGCGGGCCGGCCGATCCAACAATGAATTACACCGAAGCATTAGTGGTGGTACAGGCAGATGGAGGAGGCAGATGAAGGACCAGCGGTAAAACAGGAACCATTGGAAAGATAGGTAACCAAGAAGTAGCCATATCTCATAATATCATGAAGTGGGATGCTTTGCTACTATAATGATTTTGCTCCTAGAAGATCAGGAAACTACCTTATCTGGCAACCACAGTACCGGAAATTTCAAGATCTACAACCGATACTACATCATTCTGCAAGAGCATGTTCACTGAGGAGAAATGACATCAAGCGACCAACATAGACACCGTGCAGACAAATCTGTGATGATGACAACTGTGGGCTGGGTTATCAAATCAGAGATTTTTGTTCATGACACTAGTCAGACCACTAACAATATAGACACATTTCTCTTGATAGGCGATAAAAAAACCAAACCCGGCACAAACATTCAGACCAAGCTTTCAGACCGAACCCCAGACATGCAGACCACAATTACCTAACTTATCGATGCCGTCCAAGTCGTTCCAACTGTTCCTTTTTCTCAGCCACTTCTGTTTTCGTATGCGTTGCCGTTTTCCGCTAGCTCGCTGATACTGCTTACAAGGGGCGCCTTTTTTTTTGATATTACCGTTCCTACGCTTTTCCCACCTCTTTCCATCCGCCAGACCCGTGGTGTCCGCCCTCTCAATAGGGAAAGCTTCAATCCTACTCAAACAGTCTCCTATCTTATTTTCTGGTAACAGTTCACGCATCTGCTCACCGCTATAGATTCCACAATGGAGAACTACAACCAAACAACAAAATTAGCGGCCAAGGACACAACGACAAAGGGAAAGTACTCCCTAGACGACTTCCAGATTCTCAGAACGTTGGGAACTGGCTCGTTTGGCCGCGTCCACTTGGCCAGATCCGTCCATAACGGCCGATTCTACGCCATGAAGACATTGAAAAAGGACCGAGTGGTCCAAATGAAACAGGTGGAGCATACCAACGACGAGCGCAGGATGTTGCGGTTGGCTCAGCATCCGTTCATCATCAGGATGTGGGGAACCTTCCAGGACTGCCACAATTTGTTTATGATTATGGACTATATCGAGGGAGGAGAGCTCTTTTCCTTGTTGAGGAAATCTCAGCGGTTTCCCACGCCGGTAGCCAAGTTCTACGCCGCAGAGGTGTTTTTGGCCATCGAGTATTTGCACAGCTTCAACATCATATACCGAGATTTGAAGCCCGAAAACATTTTGTTGGATAAGAACGGCCACATCAAGTTGACGGACTTTGGCTTTGCCAAGGAGGTCACGGACGTCACATACACGTTGTGTGGAACGCCCGACTACATAGCACCAGAGGTGGTGGCTACAAAACCATACAACAAGTCTGTGGACTGGTGGTCGTTTGGAATCTTGATCTTCGAAATGCTCACGGGCTACACGCCGTTCTACGACCCCACACCCATGAAAACTTACGAAAACATCTTGAACGGAACCATAACGTATCCGGATTACTTACCTCCAGACATTCTCGACTTGTTGCAGAAGCTTATTGTAAAGGATTTGACACAACGCTTAGGGAACCTTCAGAACGGCTCCGACGACGTGAAGAACCACCCGTGGTTCAAGGAGGTCATCTGGGAAAGATTGCTCTCGAGGGATATAGAGACGCCCTACGAGCCTCCTATCACTTCGGGTGTCGGAGACACTTCTCAGTTTGACAGGTACCCAGAAGACAAAAATTTGGACTACGGAATCTCAGGGGTGGCCGACCCTTACGCAGACAAGTTTGCAGACTTTTAACCATCCATGCATTTACTGACAAGGGTCACAGGGTCAACCCTTGTCTAGATTCACTTCCATACATACTCCAGGGTCCTTGGGAGTTCACAACTTGACATAATTAGAACACAGGGAAAAAGTCAACCCAAAGAATCTCAATTCTTCGTCAGTATTTATTATTCGCAACAGCATTCTACTGACCTCATCCAATCGCTCCGCAAAACCATGTCCACGCTCGCTCTCGTGTGTGGGTTAATGTCGAGCAACTTGTAGATAAAGTACTTCCGGAGAATGAAATCGTCCTCATCAAACTGGCCGTCTCTTTCGTCCACTTCGTTGTCGTCTTTGGCATCAAACAACGTCTCGATTGGGAGGAACGTGCCTGGCGAATGGATGGTCCATTCTTTAGTGTTCTTGTCGTAATCTGCTGCCATGGCGGTCTTCACATACTCGTCAAACACCTCATCCTTGTACTTCTTATTCTTGGAGAGCGAGAGACCTTTCACCTCGGTCGTCCGCCACAAATATGATGAGCTGTAGTTCTTCGTGGATTCGTCGTGAACTTTCTCATCATAGTATTCCAATTCACAAATGTCGCCGTGTCTGCTCACAAAATGCGATCTTCTCACGTTGAAAAGCACCAATATTAGAACTCCAAGCGCCCAGCAGTCTTTCTTGAGGAGTGAATATCCTTTCTTGGACGCAACATACTCCTCAGGTGCAATGTATGGTGTTGAACCTATAGGTCCATTGGAGAAGGGAAGCAACTGCTCTTCACTGTCCCACTTTGTGCGAACCACATTGGACTTTCCAAAATCCGAGAGCTTGAGGTTCATTTTCCCTCGCTGGCCCTCTTTTGGCGGGGTCTGGTACGTAATCAAGATATTCTCCAACTTCAAATCACAGTGTGCAACGCCATGATTGTGCATGTACCACAAGCCTTTGGAGATCTGCTTGATCATGCAATCGATCTCGTCGATGGAAATGTAGTTGCGTGAGATGAGCGACTGCTTGATGTAGGAAAAGAAGTCTCCTCCGTTGGTGCAATCCATCACCTGACTAATCGTGATGGAGTTCTCGGAAACATCCACTGGAACGCCAGATTTGTTGACCGGCGGTAGCGTCAACAAAAAGTCCAACGTGCGGACTATGTGTTTGTTGTTTAGAGTGGAGGAAATGATGAATTCCGATATCACTCGCTCAATAAAAAGGGCACGAGTCTCCTTGCAACGCAGATCAGTGCTGGGGCGCCGCTGGAGCTCCTTCACCGCATAGATTGTGTTCTTGGTGACAAAGCCGTCGGCGTTATCGTCGGGATCAATCACTTTGATCATTCCGTAGGCTCCACGACCAATGACATCCTTGATGTTGCCGTATCTATCGTAAAGTGTTCTGTTATCTTTGCAAAGGCGATACTGGGCATCCAAGTCCGGCAGTAGGTCCATGACCTTGTTGATTTGGTTTGCAAGAGCTGTTATGAGCTGCATTTGTGCATCGCCCACTACAGAATCGTAGAGTTGAGGATCCGAGACGCTCATGGTGGGCAGAAGTCTGTTTATCTTCAAACCGGAAGAAATCAACGAAAACGTCCGCTTCAGCTCCTCGTTGGCGAGCTTATGGAGCGATTCCTTCGTGTGTGAGAGTCCCACTAGGCCCATGAGCGCCGACAACTGCGAATCAGTTGCTATTTGTCTCGGTATTAGTGCATGGGTGTGTTCCTCATAATCGTCGTCTTCGCTTTCGAAATCAGAGGTATCGTGGTCATCTCCAAAGTCGCCGCCTTCGAAATCAGCGTGCTGTACGTCCTCCACTATCGTGCTGATTCGTCTGCTGTTGCCAGATGGTTCTTGAGCTTTCTCTGGGATTAGTAAGGTTGGCTCGATGGGCAGCTCAATCTGTTGCTTGGACTTCCAGAGCAGTTTCACCTTCAGAGAAGAATTGGTAGAGCCGTTGGAAGGTACCTTTGCGATGGCGGTTATCACCGGATCCTTTTTCTTAGAGAAAAGACCCATTTGGGGAGATTATGCGGAGATGGCACCGGTAAGATGCCATGATTAGTGCGATCGAGTGGGTGCAGGAGTCATAGTGGGGAAGAGCGGGATAAATTGGTGGAGGAATTTGCTTAGACGGATTGGATGATTTCGCATCGGATTGGGAATCTATCATGGGAATTGAAGAGTTGTCAGAATGAGAGTCCAGTGGTTAGAGGAGTAGCAGGTTGATGGTGCGGAATTCAAGTAGAGTAGGGTAACTTATTGTGGTTGCGAATAAGACAATAAAACGAAAAACGTACATTAGCAGAAAGGTGAAAAAAATTGAAGAGCAGAAATGTTTCCAATATATGATATAAAGTTAAGTGTAATATTTTTGGTACTTCCCGGAGCCAAAGCTCGTAGTTACTTTCGTATAAAGATCGCCGCAAATGCTGGGAGAATTAGTACTCATACTTTTCGAGTAGCAAAAGAGACAGAAGGGAATCAAATCTAAATCTTTAGAACTGGCCAAAGCTTTAGCATCAATACAAATCTTGGAAATGCATTGGGGTTCCAAGTTTTTTACCAACCTGTTTTTCGTCTCTCAATCACCATTCTCTATCGAGTTTCATGAATTCCGTAAACATCAAAGACATTCAATATGACAAGCAGTCAATCCATACAAGAGCATTTTCTTGCATTTTCGTGCATTTTTTCTCTATTCGATGAATAATTACCTTGCATTACCCGCATTGAATATCCCAGCCTGTTCATGGATGCTCTTTTGATGTATGTATTGAAACGTGCATTGAAATCCGTCTTCTGGTGTATAAAGGTTGATTTGGAAGCCGGTTCCAAGTCTTTCAGTTGATGGCTACAACGTGATTAAAAAATCGAAAACAATTATAACTCCAATACTAACACCGATGTATAGACATTGATGCCATTCTGAAATTTTGTGTCCACTGAAGGAAACAAGACGACCCGATGCTCAAGCTATCCACTGTTGACTTTGATTGTCAACTTTAAAAACCCAAATCGTCTCTTTCATAATCACAAGTAGATCTGGAAACGAAGTTTAGAGCCAGTTGGAGAATAATGCTATCTTTCAAGTTTCATGCTGTAGAGCTTGCTTCAAGCCACATATTTAGTTCCGCATATAAGATCACTTTCACAGCCTACATTTTGATTTCGTCTGGAAACCTCCAATTTCGGCATCTTGAAAGGAAACTCGCCATCCAATTGAGAAATAGATAGAACACATTGATTATTTTCATGGATGATACCTAAAGGATAATATATACATTGACAATGCCTACAGTGAAATCACCTGGTTCTTTTGCAACAATATTGGCAATTCAAGGTGGGCTATGGGTTATTGAATGGATAGGGCGTACCGAAAAACCACAGAATCATCATGCCAACAATTGTGATGGTTCATGTTCGAAGAATTTTCAACAAAGAGCATCGCTCATCTCAAAAACTTCGTGCCGTTCGTTATACCCATTAGCCTTAGGAGTCAACGACAAACATGCTCAACAATAGACCGACTGGCTGGCAAGGAACTAGAGGGAATATTAGAATCACCAACCAGAAAAAGATGCATCCAACGACAGTACTCATTATTAATACCTACATTCAATGATAATACTCGCTGTGAGATCCCCTACATCCGTTGACGATGAAAGAATCTACATTAGCGGACGACCATCTCTAGATTATTCGCTTCTTGTCGGAATAAATGAAATTACTTCTGTCTTCTACGAGTACGCATACTAATACTTCATGGTACTCACCTCCTGTCTCCTGAGCTGTAACCACTCTTCTTCGATCCTCCACACAAGCTCGTGTAGTTCCCCAGGAGGGTGCGCAACCTGTCTAGTGGACCCGCCTCACCCCTTCGTTAAAGGTGGAGGTGAAATGATGTTCCATGGAATGTTTCATGATCTCGGGGCGGTTTCACCTTGAAACATCAATTTCTCCACCCATCCGCTCCATTTCTCATGCCCTCGGTCATTTCTCCCATCTCTCCTCAATTTTATACCCCCTTACCCTCTTTCTTTCCTCTCAATTCTAACCCCTGCCTATATTTGTTTTTTTCCTATTCTAATGACACACGTCTCGTGTAACGGCTCACATACACTACCAGAGCCTCACTAAAACCTATATTTGATCTCTCTGCCAATTCTTTGGCACCACCATGACTTCAATCTATACGTCAAATATCAAAAATCATAGACGGGCCCCACCGCCGCCGGGCCATGAATCTACCGCCACTACCCACACGGCTTCCTTCACTGTGGCTGCCAGAAAACAGAGTGGATGGGTCTACTTGAAAGACGACGGAATCTTCACTTCCTTCCGGTGGAATAAGCGGTACATGGCTATCTCGGACCGCACGCTCAACTTCTACAAACTGGAACCGGCGCCCGGCGAATTGAATCCCGAGGTGGATTTGCTGTTTCCGTTGACGTTTATTGGTGCCATCAACTTGAAGCCCAACTCGGGCTATAGCAAGACCTTCCACACAATCGAGATCGTGCCGAAAAACTCCACAAAGGCCATGTTGGTGTCTATCAAGACCAACAACGACTACTTGGATTGGCTCGACACATTCACCACAAAATGTCCGTTGGCTACCATTGGCCAGAATGCTCTCACAGGACCAGGAAACGCCGGAGTGTCCAACCCGATCAACTTCACCCATAAGATTCACGTGGGGTTTGATCCTACCAGCGGAAACTTCACGGGTTTGCCCGAGGCGTGGAAGAGCATGCTCCAGCATTCTAGAATCACCAATGAGGACTGGAAAAAAGATCCGGTGGCGGTTATCGAGGTGTTGGAGTTCTATTCCGACATCAACGGCTCCAACAACAATACCCCTGTTTCATCTCCGGCGCTTAATGTCAACTCCAGAGCGAAGGTGAACTTGCAGGATTGGACAAAGCATCCTACTGCCAAATTGCCACAGGATTCGGCAGATCTCAAGCCCACAAGGGCCGCGCCGAAGCCTCCGGTGCCCTACCATCTTGCAAAACTTCAGGTGCTGCAGCTGCAGCCGCTGCACAAGCAAGGGGTCAATGACGATCTTTCTCCGTTGACCAACCTCTTGAATGGCCAAAGGAACGACGACTTGGTGCCCGGCAGAAGAGCTCCTCCTCCACCGGTATCATCAACCAATTCTGCTCCTACGCTGGTGGTTCCATCTCGTGAAAAAGTGCAGAATATTCCCGCCTCGTCTCACAATCAGACTGCCCCTCTCAAAACGCCTACTGGTTTAGGCATATACACTCAAGTTCCCAAGACGGCACCACCAGCGTTGCCACAGAACGTTCATCCAAATGTGAAAATCCAATCATATTCCAACAATACCGCAACGTCCGAAACAAACATTCAACAAGGAAGAGCGCATGTGACTCCAAACCTTAAACCATTGACATTGAAGGCAGCCGGCCAAAAACCAATTGGGGAGGAGCCTAAAGTCAATGAACAGCATACGAAGGGCCCTGCTCCAATTAAAACAGCCAAGCAACTCAAAAGGGAGAGAGAGCAATTAAACGATCGCCAAGTGTTAGCAAAGTTGAGAACAGTGGTAAACAACAATGACCCATCTTCATTATTCCGCATCATCTCCAAGGCCGGTGAAGGTGCATCGGGTGAAGTGTATCTTGCTGAGTCGCTTATCCCTAATGAGCGTGGAAAGAAAGTTGCGATCAAGCAAATGGATCTCAACGCACAGCCAAGGAAAGAGCTTATTATTAATGAAATCTTGGTTATGAAAGATTCTCAGCATGACAACATCGTGAACTTTCTTGACTCATACTTGCGTGGTACCAACGACCTCTTGGTAATTATGGAGTATATGGAGGGTGGTTCATTGACCGAGGTTATCGATAACAATGAGTGTAAGTTGACCGAGAGACAAATTGCCACCATTTGCAACGAAACCTTAAAAGGACTTCAGTTCTTGCATAAGAAGCATATCATTCACAGGGACATTAAATCCGACAATGTGTTGCTTAGTGCAACAGGAAACGTTAAGATTACCGATTTTGGCTTTTGTGCTAAGTTGACAGATCAGCGTTCCAAAAGAGCTACAATGGTGGGTACACCGTACTGGATGGCTCCAGAAGTGGTTAAGCAAAAAGAGTACGATGAGAAGGTGGATGTGTGGTCGTTGGGTATAATGACGATTGAAATGATTGAGGGAGAGCCTCCATATTTGAACGAGGAGCCATTGAAGGCACTTTATTTGATCGCAACAAACGGTACGCCCAAGTTGAAGAAGCCGGAGCTCCTCAGCAACGCCATCAAGAAGTTCTTGTCAATTTGTCTCTGCGTCGATGTTAGTTTCAGAGCAACCACCGACGAATTACTACAGCACTCATTTATTCTCTACAAGAGTGGCCTGGTAAAAGATTTGGCGCCACTATTGGAGTGGAAGAAATCGTTGCCTCCTCTGGAATCTTAAATAGGGACATTTTTATTGATACATGGTTCAGATTATGGCAGACGTTACATACATCACAAATCTTCTCGCCAATGAAAACCGACCACAATGAGTACAACAATTCTTCACGCTTCAATTGTAATTATATTGCTCATCTGCTGGAGCGAAGTAGTCGGGATATTCCGCTGACCGTTTGGGAGCAGATGGATGGACATTTCCTGTTGGATTCAGTTGGATGACACCACCATAATACCCCGCCCGCTGCCCACTACTGAAGTCAAATGCTTGCAGCAGTTGTTGTGCTTGCAGAAGTGGTTGTGACTGCGGATCAGCCAGTGATAATTGCAGAAGTTGCTGTGGTTGATGTTGTAGTTGTTGTGGTTGATGTTGTAGTTGTTGAGACGTCAAACTAGGAACATTTCCACCTGGAGAAAAATTAGTGTTTGTTGGTTGCAATATCGGGCCGCCTCCAGGATTGAAATAGGCGGAGCTATTATACATTTGATATGAAACACCGGGGTACTGGCCAGGATATCCCGGAACGTAGACACTTTCTTGGCTCAAGTACTGGTGGTCCAGCGGCCCCGAGGGACCGGGAAAGGGATAAATTTGCTGAGTGCGGTGTGCAAATTGCTGATGATGATGATGTAGCAGTTGGTCGTAGAGAGGGTGCTGAGAAGGCTGTGTTTGTGGAAACTGCAGCAGCAGCAGCAGAACCTCCGGTGAACGTTGCTCAGGAAACACATAGTTGCTGGAATGATTAAACGTTTGCAACGATGCGGGGGCTGGATAAGATGAAGTCGGCGCCAATTCTCCCGAGTCGTCATCTTTTTTCAAGGATTCTTTGATGTTCTGAGCGGGTGGCTTGGCCAGCAGCAGGAAAACTGGAGGAACATAGTCAGCATGGAAGGCAATGGGTGGAGCGGGACCGGAGTAGGGTACTGGCAACACATAGGGTAGCTTTGACGTATTTGGCTGAAGAGGTTTGGCGACAGGCTGGTGAGAAGTCGTCATTGAAAGCTTTTTGGAGGAGTCAGGACGAGTCGCTAGCAAAACAGACATGTTCTGAAGCTGGTAATTGGAATCCAAAAAGTAGTAAGCCTCATCTTCTATGGGGATCTTCCCTCCCAATGACGATTTTTTCACAGCGTCCCAGAGCAGAGCCGGAACCTCCAAGTTCTTCAAACTACCTTGCGAGGGTCTGGTCAATTTTCCCAGCAAAACATCGTGCGCGGAGTAGTATGAGATAAGATGGATAGTTTGCTTATTTTCCTTGGTAGGAGGGGCATTTTCCTTGGCCGTGGTCACCGAAAGGGTCTTTTTGATGAGTCCATGATCTTCAACCACGTGCGGCGGCTTATCTCGAGCTACAACCAGTCTCCCGTAGGCATTCAAAGTAGGAGTACCACCAGAAGTCATAGATGGACCCATTGGCGCCGTTGACCCGGAATTCACTCCTGGATTCAACGCATTCATGGCTGGGTTTATCGCATTCAACCCCGCATATTCGGGAACCCCCAAATCAAAGGGTCGATAGTCGAGATGAGACCGGCGATAGTCGGCCAGGAGCGTAGGGTCAGACAAGTAATCGGCCATTGGCGGCCTTCGCAGCGGCCCCAGCTCCAGATGCTTGCGACGTTTGCGCTTATCATCCTTTTCGTTCATGGTGGAAGGATCCAACTCGCGATACACCAAAAAGCGGCCGAGGATTCTGGACGCTGACCACGAAATTCCATCGGTCCACCGCTTGATTCCGGAGGACTCCTCGATGAAAACAAACACGTTGCCGCTTTTTATTAGCTCTGCCCGCTCTCGATCTTGAGGTCGGTGGTCCACCAACGGGAAATCACCGCGAAGAACGGCCTGGATCACCAACACGGCATCTTTGGTGGAGCCAATGAACCCAGTGTACGACGGCGTTAGCGGCAGCGACATGGGCGGGGCAAAGGTGATTAGGGAAACAGGGGGTGTTTTTTTTTGCTAATGGGAAATCAAAGTTAGGGGGATGAGCAGCGACAAGGCAAAACACTCAACACAATCGAACAATTGGACAATCGACAATCAGACAACCAAAAAACTAGATAATCAAGAACAAACAAACAAGCCAAATAGAAAATAAAACGTTAAATTCTCCTTAGAAACGATGGAGCAGCGGTGGAGTAAACCACACGAAACCACCGTGGAAGAAGACGGCGAAAATCCCCCACTAGTAGTGGACAACTGGAAATAACAACAGAAACTAAATCAGAGGTGTCGAACCCTCACAAACATGGTGGAGCGGAACGGCAACGGAGGGCTTGAGGAAAAGAAGTTGGGCAACGATGGACAAATTACGGTGCATCCAGCGAATTGATGAAAATCCCTTCAATGAAACAAAAACACCTCGCCCCAAAATATTTGTATACCTTCAAACGTTAAAGTATGCCAGAGGAGCAATGTCGGGGCCGTCGTACATGGTGGGGAGGCTATTTGTGCACATTTAACCTTTCCACTAGCTATTTGCCGGGGAATGCAGGCCGCTAGCGGCAGGCTGGTACCGGCGGTCCTGACTGCCTGCAGGATACCCGGTCAGTGGCTTGCGGTTCGATAAGTCGCCAATGCTATTTAACCCCTTGTGCATGGCGGCAGGCATATGGCCAACAGGGGCGGTTGAGGATGGGTTGGGACCCACCGCGGATGCGAGGACAATGCAAGTGACGACCCCGGCGAGTATTTTCTGCTTCTGCCGTTCCTCTGCATGTGGACTTGGCCAGACGCTGTGGACCACGAGGAGGTGGCTGTTCAGGGCAATCATGGTGCACGCGAGGGAATTGGGAAATTTGGTTGGTTGGATGGTTGACGGCCTCGGCTTACCCGACGGCGGCTGGACTTGCTGGGCTTGGTCGGCACCGACGTGTCTTGCCGCTGGCGCCTGCTAGAACAAGCGTCTGGTCCTGCGGCAACTACTCATGCACCTGCCCGTTGAGTGGCGCGGCCTGCATGCCGGCCATCTCATTGTCTCATGTTGTTTGAGGGGACACGTCTGGAGTGGTCGCCGCCATACCAAAAGAGGAATCGAATGCGAAAAAATGACCCTCCGGGCGCAATATTTGTTACCACAAGTTTCTTTTGCGGAATATCATGTCCATTCGCACCTAAAACCACCCGATCAGTGATGTCGGCACCAAGCAGGATCTAGTGACATTTTTGCAAGTTCCTGGTCGAGCTCCACACCCGCATGTCTCATCAAGAAGTTTGCAGGGAAATTGCAACCACATCCTGCAGAATAACTACGAGTGCATCGTAATTGAGCCGCCACCTCACACCGCCCGCATTGATTAGCCACCAGACGACCGCGTGCGCAAGTAGCTAATGGCGCTTTTCCGCATGCGGCCACCGATCACTATGCGCGTGTGGCGTGGCTACTGGCGGGGAACGTCACTCGCTTCTTTTATTCGATGGTCGTCGACGCCGATGACTTTACGTATTTACGTACTCATACGTGGCGATGATCCTTCTGATTACCATTGTTGTCATTCCGTGTGCGCTGGAGAAATTTTGGATTTAAAGTGCCAGATCTGGCTGCCTGCGCTGCGCCATGCTGTGGCCGTTACAGTTACTTCTTTCGATTATGGAAGGAACTACGACCAGGGGAAGGGAAGGTCGTGACCATCTCTCGAAAACGTGATCTGGCTTAGAAGCTCCGTTCATGCTAGCCTAGAACCATCATTTGCATCGCCGTATTGCGTGCGGTGTCGCTTGCATGACATTTCTTCCATCGTATCCCGGCGTGAACATCAGCGTCATCATTGTTACCTCCTGCTTATATGCAAGAAGGTTCTTGACCGCATCTGGCTCCGACTTGCCTATTTCGTTGTTGACATTTGCCTCAAATTCGACATTGCCGAAAATATTGTCACCCACAAATTCCCCCAATGGGCCACGTGACGTATCCCCCTGGGTTTTTTCGGGTGAACTATGCGTAAATGTTAGACCAATATTGCGAAACGGAATGGGACGGAACTTCGGATCCATATCTGTCCGCAAGAGTTCCAGAATCTATTGTCTTCTCCAGGCTCTCAACAGGGAAGTGAAGTCACCAGATGTATGGATGCACAAACTGTGTACGGGTGCATATGCTATTTGTGGCGGAAAGATCTCGGCATTGTAGGGTGCAACAAATGTCACGCTTTCCGAGAGTATATTGCTACCGTTGGATATATCTCCGCTGCAACATTTGCTGAAGCTGTCGTGACCTCTCGTCAGTTGATCCTCGGTGAAACACCCGTACCTCCCACCCGTTGTGTTGACCGAACGATAAGCTAAGCCGCCGTTCTATATGCAGTTCGATCGCCCCTCTTTTGCGGAGGTTGCAGCAATAGATGATAGGGGAAGCAATAGCAATAGTGAGACGTTGCTTGAATAATGCTAAGAAAGTTGTCCACAAACGCGAGCCTGTGACATCGGAAGTTGCAAATCACCACCAGAAAAATTTATAAATGGCCACCGCCCCAGCCAACAATCCCGCTGATATTTTCCCCAGACTATCTTTGCTATGGCCAACGGCTGGACTGCATGCCACATTAATATCTCGCGATCTCTTTTCCATAGCCCCTCTCCTATTTCAGTTTGAGGATCCACACACAATAAAAAAACTGGGGTTCAAGTTATTTCCAATCACCAAAAATTGAAACCACCCACATCTAGCAACTAGCCACCCGCCCCGATGCCTGACGTGGAGTACCGCAAATATCTCCCCGCCTATCGTTCCCTCTTGACACCAAATGCAAAGTACGACTACAAAACTCACCTGGTGGTGCAGCTCAGCCAACTGGACTTGAAGAATATCATTTCGAGGTTCCAGCTGAACCAGCGGCCGCCTTCCACCATCAAAATGAAGTATAAATCGCTTCTCAGCGATGTTTCTCGAAAAGCACTGATTCTTTCCATGAAAGTGCAGACGAGCTTGCAAAATCACACTCATACACAGCTGCAGACTCTCAGGGCTACTCAGATGCTCTGGAATCGATGCAAGACGTTTTCGCTGCTTCTGCTCGAGATCCAGATTTATATTTTCACGTTGGTGGATGATCCAGAGGCTTATCGCAATTGTCTTTTGACCAGCAAGTGGTTTTACCAGCTCAGCAAGCCGTTTTTGTACCGGAGCGTGAGTTTCACCTCCACCTACCGGTTTGCCCAGTTTGTCACATGCCTCCGTAACAACTCCACGCTAGGATGGTACGTGTACGAGGTAGATTTATCTCAGCTCAAGCCTGGAAACTGGGAGGTGGCCACTTCCGAGGAGGATGAAGAGGAGGCAATGGATACTGAAGAAATGAATGGGAATACTGATGCTATTCTTGCCGGCTGGCGGGATTGGAAGTTCAAAAACAACCCATTATATGCATTGCATCCAGCTCCGGTAATTCCGTTGACCAAGGCCATCTCGAATAACTCACTTAATTCGATTCCTTCCCACAAAACAGCAAAATTCACCCGGTACTTTAAGAAGCGGAGGGGCTCTTCGGTTTCCAATCCGGTTGTTTCTTACCCACACGCTGCTTCTACGTCAGCAGCAAACCACAATTTCTCTCACGCGAACGCGCCCCATCCACTCATCAATAAGTTTCTCATGAACTACTCGAGTTCCAAAGATGTGCCCATTGGGTATGTGCTCCATCTAATCAACTTGTGCCCAAATCTTGAGTCAGTCAACTTTGGCAACTTGTCCATGTCGTCCGATTACAGAATAGTGCAGCCAATGGCCCACAAGTATCAATCCTACGATGTGATGAATAACTATCACAAGGATATGATCAAGGTGATCGACTCTATCTCGCCCATGTCCCAGCAGCCTTCTAGTCCCTTCAACGAAGAAGCTATTAAAAAGTCCTCCGAAAATCCGTTTGAATCATCTGCATCCTCGGTGTTTTCCATGACCACCTTCTCGAAACCAATCAGAAAGTACAACAGTCTCCTTCCTCCATTGCCCAAGTCAGTGGTGGACTTCCTGTACTTGTCCAAGGGTGATGGCAGGGTCTACTTGAGCGATTTGAATTTGAAATCCATCAACAATGCTCATTTGGAGGTGGTGAACGAGTCAGAAGTGTTCTGGTGTCTCAGCCTGCGGTCCGAGAGATTGCAGAACGTCAACTTGTCGTCGATAATCTCCATCAATATGAAATTGGTTCGTGAGTTCTTGATGAAGATGCTCATGATGGACTTGGAGCATAAGACCGTCGATGGAAAGGAAGTGTTACTTTTCTGTGGCAAATATTTCGAGATGGGCGAGTCGATCACCGCCGGCGAAGACGACGACAACCATGTGTTAGGGCCACGCCAGTCGGGACTCAAGGTTCTTGATGTCACCGACTCGGGCATGTACAAAAATCTACAATGGGCACAGAGAATCGACACCGATACTCGCGAGGGCCAGAAGCTCATCCACAGAATCATCAACAAAGAGTTGATCAGCAGTTTTGAGGAGTACGTGATCCGCGAGCGAATCCGTCGTGGCCGCATAGGAGAGAATTACTTCTCATAGGAGTACGGAATGGATAAGAAAAGAAAGGAGAAGAGAAAAATGTCCCAACATTCAGGTCATCACCGTTTCATGAGTCAGCTCAGACCCTTGCGGGCCGGCGACCTCGAACAGCAATGGTTTTAGAGCTGGATTTTGATATGGGACATCCGTTCTAGCTGACGTCTAGGCTCACTGTTAATGCCTTGGCGACGCCAGTAGGACGAAAGCCCGTGGAGATAAAATTTTCTGCGATTGGGGCTTTTATAAGGACTAGTGAGTCGCACACGACTCTAGGGCAAGCGTTCAGTTTGCTGAGTATGGGTGCACCGAACGGGTATGTGGGGGATCTGGGTATTGAATGCGAGAGAAAAGTTGGGATTTTTGGAACGAAATGGATAGCATCTAGGGATGAATTACTGTAGGAATGGATAGTATCTAGGAAATATTACGAAAAGCGTGGATAGGCAAATATGAGAAGGGTAGGTCTAGGTCGTGGAGACTAGGAAGAGGTGGAGAAAAAACAAGGAAAAATCAAGAAAAAAATCAAGATAAAAATTGAATATAAAACAGCAACGAGCAGTATCCAACCCCACATAAACTCCAAAATACAATCACCTCGACCATTATCCTAGTAGCCAGATTTTTGTGGCCATTAGCACCCTGCCCATGCTCACACCCGTACACCACTACTTACCATTAATCTTCCACAATCAAATCCAATTGCTCCCCAAGGTTCCACATCGCCAACATGTCTGATCTATCCTCGCAGTTGTCTGCCTTCAAAAACAGAATCAGAAGTGGACCTTCGGTGGCTGTCAGACGTGCCGTTACTCCCAAGCCTGTGGTTCTGGCCCCAGAGCAGGTGAAGCGACCCGCCAACCCAGTGGATTCAGTTGCCCAGGCTATCAAGCGGCAAAAGGAGACCGACAGTGGTTTTCTGGGGTCGCACTTGTCCACGCGTTTACACTTGGCCGTAGAGTATATAAAGCAGCAGGAAGCACCAGTTTCCGTTTCCAAGTTGCTGGGATATCTCTCATTTGATATCCTGGAGACATTGCTTCCGCTCCTCAAGGAGATCGATCGTATCAAATACGATCCTGCGGGCACTTTGGAGTATATGTCGCTTCACAATATCAGCAGTGCTGACGATTTGTTGAATTTCCTCAGATCTCAGCCCACATTCAAAGGTACGCAAGTAAAGGAGCTCCGAGACGGCTGGCCAGGGTGTTTGGAGGCGATCTCGGCGCTCGAGGAGGAGAACAAGATTTTGGTTTTGCGCAACAAGAAGGAGAACTCTCCGCGGCTTGTGTGGGCTAATCTTGGAGGAGATATAGGCACGGTAGACGAAGAGTTTGTGGAGATGTGGACCAAGATTCGTGTTCCGGACAGAGACAGCCTTTACCAGGCGCTCATTGACAACTCGTTGAAGCCGACGGGTGCTGATCCACACGAACTCAAGAAGAAGCCGCAACAACAAGAGAAGAAGCAGAAGAAGGCTAGGCGGGGAAAGATTACCAATACGCACATGAAGGGTATTTTGAAGGATTACTCTCAGTTGGTTTGATGTAGATGGTGGAACTGGTATTGAGATTGGCGTTTTGGGAAGTTCAGAAACTAGAAGTCAATCGAGAGTTGTGTGGGTTGAGGTTGAAGAAGCTAGAGAACTTTGATGTTTGAAGATTTTTGCATTTTAAAGCATTTGAATATTGGAAGGGTAATATCTGAGGAATAATGCTTGAAGATCGTGAGATTCAAAGTGTATCGTGGGCTGGGGTAGTCCAGAATTGGAATTGGAAGTGGAATTGGAAGTGGAAATCATACTGGGAATGGTTGCGATAACTGGAATTGTTATAAGATACTTGGCAGTCTACATTTTGATGATCGAAGTTTCTAATGGTTTGCGTCAAGCTATTCTCGCTGTCGTCGTACCTTGGTACGTGAGTTGGTAAAAGATATTGGATACGAAGCAAAAACAAACGACTAAAGAAAATAAAAACAGAAACAAATGGAAAATAAAGAACGAATATCAATAACAATAATAAACCACAGAATATTTCGTTGTTACTTCCCACTTTTTACTTGACGGCTGCCAACATCTTTCGACTGCACACCGCACTCAGGAGAAAATTCTTTACTACTAAGTAATCACAATGTCTGGTATGTATCAACAGTTCTAGGAGCAGTTTAGAAGAAAAAGTGATGACCGGGAAAGATTCTCTAGTGGATTATGAACTGGACAGAACTATGGTCCATATCGTTGATGTTTCCGATGTGCTATTGTTTTTCGTCAAGTGAGGACTAGATTTATTAGGGGATAATGACAACAAAGACTGGTCGAACACCACCAATGGCAGCCGAAATGACCAATAGGAGTCAGTTCGATCACAATGTCGTGATCAAATCACAACGTCGCAATCCTTCAGGAATCAAAACAACGGAATCCCACATCTTCAGATCACAACAACGGAATCCAATTCCAATGTCACGAATTTGTCAGATTTGGCATCGATCGCAACTAGCCGCCCCACTCTCCTAGTTCCCCATTGCCTTACTAACAGACAGTTGATTTCAATACCGTGGCCACCGAGTTCTGCAACTTCTACTACCAGCAGTTCGACTCGGACAGAAACCAGTTGGGCAACTTGTACAAAGAACAGTCGATGTTGACGTTCGAAACCGCCCAGTTGCAAGGTGCTAAGGATATCGTGGAGAAGTTGGTGTCTTTACCATTCCAGAAGGTTGCCCACAGAATTTCTACTTTGGATGCTCAGCCAGCTTCGCCAAATGGAGATATTTTGGTGATGGTGACTGGAGAGTTGTTGATTGACGAGGAGCAGAATGCCCAGCGTTACTCGCAGGTTTTCCACTTGATTCCTGACGGAAACTCCTACTACGTGTTCAACGATATCTTTAGATTGAACTACTCATAGGTAGAATGAATGAATCAGAGAGAGAATGTAGATAGGGAGGGGGTGAGCAGAATTCCAATTATTCTGTTTACAAATCTTAGTATAAATGCAAACCTCCATAAACGCCCAGATTCTATGCATAGCACTGATCTGTATATCTCGCCCTCATACAGGTTGGGCAACTCTGAGTTCATACCCAACTCGACAGACAATGTCAGATTCTCCGATCCCGCAAGTTCCGCAAAGACCCAAACGGCCCTCCAAAACACCCTCGGATACTTCAGAAGGCGAAAATGCGCCATTTGTTGCTGAAACTTCAGAGCCTCCGTCGAATTCCGGGACAACTCCGCAACCAGTGATTCCACTTCGCCCTAAGCGGAAATCCAAAGAGCCCGAAACCCAAAAGGGAGTGGAGGGATCAGAAGAGGATGTATTTGACCAATTGAATGCAAAGAAATTGGATGCAAAGGGTAATACTTTGGATGAGGAGCTCGAGGCTGCGAAGATCGAAGAAAAGATTGAGGAGAAGATTGAGGATGTTGAGAAGATTGAAGTTGCCCAGAAGATTGAGGATGATGAGAAAATTGAGCAAGCTGAACTGAGTGAAGAGCCTGAGGTTAGCGACGAAAGTGTCGTGGGTGAGATCGATAAGGAAACTGGTATTGTGGAGTCTCTGGAGGCTCCTCTTGTTGAGGAAAAGCAAGTTGCTCACGAGCTTTATATTGTTGACGATACAGACAAGGTTAAAGTCGAAAAAGTCCAGAAGATTGAGGAAGAGGATGTTGAGAATGAAACCAAACCCGACAGTGAAGTGGTGATTCCTCCTCGTCCAATCAAAATGACGGAGAAGGAGCCCAATGAGTCGGCCGAAAGCATCTCTGAGAAATCTGCTGAATCAGTTGTTTCTGAATTCAGTCAAGAGCCTGTTATTCCTCAACGTCCAGCTAAGGTTTCTAAGCCATCTGAACCAGTGACGCAAATAGACGTAGAACGCGCCAAGGTTGAACAGAGTCAACCAATTGAACCAAAGGACGTTCTGGAGACAGTCGAATCGGCAACTATTCCAATTGAACCAAAAGATGTATCAATTGAATCTGAATCTGTCCCGGATAAAAAATTGGACATTCAGACTCCTAAGAGCACCGAGGAGACTGCTGAGGTGCAAGAATCTCCAGCAACAACAGAATCTCCAGTAAAGACAGAATCTCCTGAATCCACTGGTGAATCTGAAGTGAAGATTCCCACCACCGAAAAATCTGTTCCAGTGATTCGTACTAGACCACTCAAACAACCTACGAACCCCACCAGAACTGGCGACAGCGCCGAATCTTCTAATGCGGAAGTCGTATCTTCTCCATCTCCAGCTATTCCCTCTCGTCCCGTGAAATCAGATGACCAGAAGAAAGCGCCACCTCCAAAGCCTAAAAAGCTATCTTCCAAGATCGCAGCTTTTCAGCAAATGTTCAACCAGCCAGTGCCTGAACCGCCAAGACCAGATGCTTCTCGTAGTTTCAGATCAACCGGACGTCTTTCGTCAGAAAAGAAGGACTTTGCTTCAAACTTGCAAAATATGATGGGGAGAGGTATCGCGTTGCCAGGTATGGCCAATCCAGAAATGCTCCAGAATCTCAAGGCAAGTAATGACGAAACTGAAGAGAAAAGCTCTGATACCGTTTCGGAATCTCCAACCCCTGCTTCTGTTGCTCGTCGTGCTCGTGGACCAAAAGGCAAGAGACTACCTAAATCCATCCAGGAATCCACTGTGACTGTAGAGTCTCCGTACAAGGTCGCAGTTCATGATGTGTGGGAGATGGAGTTTACAAAGAAGGAGCCGGAGCAGTCTGAGGAAGAGGAGATTGAGGAGGTGGAGGAAGTTCAAGAACCTACAGAGGTAGAGGAACTAGAGAAAACGGAGGAGATTGAGGTGGTTGATGAGATTGCTACTGGAGACATTATTGACGATCACTTTGAGAGTGAAAGGAAGAATATCGAGACCGAAAGTCCAGAAATCATTAGTGAGGACGAGCATGAAGGCTCTAAGCATGAAGGCTCGAAGCATAAAGTTGTGAGAAATATCGAGGAGGTTGAGTTGGCCATTGAGGAGTTAAGAGATAGCCGTGAACCGCTGGTTGGAGTGACTGAGGAGAAGATGCCTATTTCGGCAGATACCGTCAGAACGTCCGAATCAACAGGGACAGTGAGCGGTGAAGGTTCTTCATCAGCATCGAGCGAAATTGAGGAGGGAAGTGCTTCGGAAAAGTCGTCTCTAGTCGAGGAGAAAACCGATGCAGTTCCAGTGGATCCTTCAATTGAAGGATTCTTGATGATGAATCGTACAGCCGCATCCCCTTCCGTACAAAGTTCACAGGCTGAAACCTTTGGAATCCTTCCACCGTCTGAAGCCCTAGACACCTCTGTCACATTAGACGATGCTGTTGGAGCATTTGATACTGAAGATAAGGATATTGAGTCCAACTTGCAATCTGAACTTACAGGAACGAAAGGCGACGGGTCTTAGGTGGAGACTCTTGAGCCAGTCTGTGTCACGGAGGTATACACTGGCAGCTAGAGTCTACATCGAATTATTACAATTGTCGTAAATATTCATGATTTAAAGAAAGTGTTGGAGGTCAACGGTCGGCGTAGCGAGGTACGTAGGAATAACTTTTGGACTGGTTACGAGATTCACGTAGTTCTGATTTCTCAGTCACTGAGTTGTATTTCTCTGACTTCTTTACTTCGTCAAGCATTTCCTTTTCAGGATTCTCATTCTCAGACTCGTTTGACTCCTCTGACTTTTTGTTACTCTGGGTATGCATGCTTATTTCTTTCTTTTCTTCCTCCTCCTCAGATTCCACTTCCTTCTTGCTTCCTAAAGAATGTCGTTCCAGATCATTTCTTCTTTTATCATCTCTTTCCCTTTCTAGAAGTCGCCTCAACTCAGTTACCCTTTTTTCTACCGTCTCGTCATCAACATCTTCATCCTCCAACGTATCACGGAGTTCCATGCACTTCAACTCTATCAATCTTCTTCTGTCATGGTCAATAATTTCTCCTCCAGCACCTTGTCTTACCAATCGCTTCTTTGCTTTCAATTCTCGAAGTCGGTCATCTTGCGCCTGTCGCTCTCTTTTCTGGCGCAAACCTTCCTTTTTTGTACCACTCAAGCTCTTTTGAACATATCCAGAGGTGCCAGACCCTCGTGGTGTCTGGAGCCCAATACCATTGTAAGACATGATAGATTGTCGATGAACTTCCACGCAGAGATTAGCAATTTGCATGGTGTTGTGCAGGATATCGGTACTATCCATTTTGCAACTACTGTCAATGGGAACAGCTAATTTAAAATAATTGGAGCTGAAAATGTATAATATGTCTCATAGAGGATAAAATTCCTCGCGTATGGGAAAGGGCCCGGAGATTTCTGGCTTTTTGTGGCTATTGCTTCCACTATTGAGATTCTAACCTTGTACGAAAATACCTCGGAGCTATAATCATGTAATGGACATTTACTGTGCGGATTTAAAATAAAAATATCGAAATTTACCTCATTTCTGGTTTTTTTCCACCAGGGACGGCTGCACTCGCTGGCGAGGATTCCTACTGATTGTAGTCCGATCAGCAACTAGATCACGACTCGAGCCCTGTTTCAATGATGCGGAGACAAATGAATACCATTCCACCTCCTATATTACTCCATAACTTTACAGGAAGAAGGTTGTTCGATGAGGATTGTAGATTCTCACGGAAAGTGTGACATGAAAACCGATCTCTACAAAGGCACTTACTTCATTCCTTCTAGCAGAATTCAAGGAATTGGAATAATATTTTTTGCATTTGTTTTTGAAATTGAGGATGTTTGCAACCTGTAGTGGTGTCATTCTGTTGTGGTTTCGATTAGATCATCAATGAAGCATATTCGATTAGAATCAAAAAATAGCAATTGAGAATATTGACCTTCATCACGATTTAGAACATAAGCAAGTGCAGAATCACACTACTTTTTTGACTAGGAATGTTGTTGTAACATGCCCCATGCTGGGATTCATACCTTCCTGTTGTTACATCCAAGTTTCTAGAATTACCACAAGTATCGATCAGTTCCAAACCTTGAAGAACCACATACGCTACCATAAGTCGACTTGAGAGCCCTACTAATAGAAGGTATTAGCTGGGGGCGGAGGTTTTCCTGAGATTTCTGAGCCATTTGGTACAAACTCAGGAAAATAAAAAGTTCATAAAAGCATATATTACAGTATCTACAATGCATATTTCATGAATTTCATGTCTCAGTCTTTGTGTGTACCGTGATGTCTTCACCATTTTGTCCTATAGATCAACGCACTGCATTGATGCGACATTCTTATCATTTTCTTTATGACTAAGTGGATCAAGCAAGTGAGAGCACTACCCTCGGACCCGTCAGCAAACGACATATTGAAGATTGAATATATCGATGTGAATCTCAACAATTCGAGAAAATTGATCAACAACCTTAATTTGTTGGCCACCACAAGCAGAGCAACCACTGAACAAACCGAGGATGCTATTGAAGATATGCTCAGGTTACGAAACATCAAGAGTGAATTGTCTTGGTTAGATGGATTAAAAGAGGAGGAAAGTGGAATTTAACACATGGCAGCAAGGAGAGTTTACTAGAAAACCCACAAGTTCCGTGAGCCTGGAAAGCTATTGATTTTATGCTTCAATTGGCTATTGTTGCTGATAATCTGAATCAGGATCAGCATGAAGGAGGTTATTTCCCTTGTTGGATTCTATGTTGATGATGCTGTAACAGTGGGAACCGTTCCATTTGTTCTACTTAGTGCCTTCTTATATTGGACTTAGCTTTGCAATATTATTGAGTATTGACCAGCGAGTTTCCCCAGTGTTCGAAAATGAGTGTTGATTGCATTTCATGGCTTCAAAGATGGAGACGTCAGCTGATATAGCTTACTTTCGAAGTGGTGACGTCAAATGTTAGCTGCTTTTAGGTCAGAATTAGTCCTAGCAGCCGGGTGATGGAACACGGCAGACTTATGCACCAATAGGTGAAGAATAACGAGAGATTGGAGAAGGAAAGGCAGAACATATAAAATGTTAACGTATAAACCACCAAATAAATCCCTCACAAACATATCTATAACACTTCCCTAAATGACTATCGCAATGCAATCACGCTGGATATCTATAACATTCGAAACTCTAACGTGAAGGGGGAGCGCCTGGTGACATTGACTCATCATCAGAAATTTCAAACTCGTCCAACACAATGTCTTCAGTACGCTGGTACTTGACTGCATCGTTCTCCAAGTCACCAGAACGTTCTTCCTCAGATGCTGTGGGCTTGTATCTGAAAACCACGTAGGCATTACCGATAATAAGAGCCATTCCTAATATACTCAAGAGGCCAGGCAAGTGGTCCCAGATGACAAAGTCCCAGAACAATGCAAAAACCATGCTGAAATAGATCATGAGCGAAGACTTGCCTGCCTTTTCTCTCTGGAGCCCTGCTGCCAAACAGAATTGCATGAAAAACCCAGACACTCCAATCAACAAGAACAAAAACCACTGATAGAAGTTCCTGGGCATCTGGAAAGACAACGAGGGCACCACTAGCGTTATGATAAATGTGACTACGCAAGTCAGCAACGCAAAGTAGCTCACACTGATCAATGGATGCGCCAGCTTGCCGATTTTTCTGAGTATCACATAAACTCCGGACGCTCCGCAAACCCCAATAAGTCCCACTCCAGTTGCGAGCAATCTCAAACTGCTATTAGAGGATTCTGCGGAGTCATTTTCTGGCACTTCGGCCTCGGTGCCGAAAAGGAAGTCTGGCTTTGCAATCAAAAGAACGCCTCCCAACGAGAGAATGGCACAAACGGCCTCGAGCACCGAGTATCGTTCGCCTAACATGATGAAGGCAAAAAATGCTGTAACCATGGGGATTAAGAAAGTGATGGAAACGGCGTCGGAAACACTCAAGTACTGCAAGGAGTAGTACAAGCCAAACACACCAAAAAATCCAACGAACCCTCGCAATAACAACCACTTTCTCTGGTCTTTGGGCCCGAACGGAGCATCATCCACACTCCGAGTCACAACCATATAGAGGATACATAGGATGTAGGTGATGAACATTCTCACGAACAAAATCTGCACCGGATGAAGCGGCGTATCGAAATCCTTATCGTCTTCCAACAATTTACAAGTGAGGATCATGATGGAGTTAAGAAACTGTGACAAGAGTAGAAGACTTAGTCCCGTGTTGGGTTCCACCATCTTGGTGTAGAAGGTGCTAGCCTTCTCCTTTAGCGAATCAAAGTCCACCATATTGGATAAAAGAATATGAGATGGTTATGTCAAAAACTGACGGGTGGCCAGCAAAGCGAGATCAACAGTAGTTGAAGTACGTAGGAGGCTTTTTCTCCGGAGAAGAGGCATGATAGCCCTGCATCAGCGATGCCGGTACCGGGATACAATGCATCCTTCCTGTATTCAAGGCACAGCCTTCTTGTTGACAGCAAGAGACAAGAAGGCAGGGGAGAGGAAATTGGAGAGATAAGAAGTTTTGGTAATTTGAGATGAAGACTAAAAAGAGGTATGAGTAATTTCCGAGGTTATTTGGAGATTCACCAAGGCGGCGTTTTCCTTCGGAACTTCTTTCTGAGTTCCGACGTCAAAAGGTATCTGCAGGACGGTCCCATTTCATGAAATCAATTACCCCGGAAAGGGTGGAAGGACGAATTCTACAGAATAGTCATGGACAGACTCAGAAATAAACCAGGTATTAGAATGAGGATGTGAATGAAACTGCAAAATTCCCCCAGAATCGCGGAGGGAATGCGTTTTGTGTTCATTGGTACCGCTGCGAAAAGCGTTATCAATTAGGCTTGGAAATCTCTTGGAAGTGAGATAAAGAGATCTGGCTCAGGCGCAGGCATAAAGTAGTTATAGGTTTCTTGATCAAATTGTTGGTGAACTGCGATCTAGCAGACTTAACGTACTCAAACCAACAATCATTGAAGATTCGATTACCAAATAGTTAGACAATAGTACTACTAACTTGGATGATGAAAAAGAGGAGAGCTGGAGTAGAGATATGAGATGTTTGAACGATAGAGATGGAAGCATGGTTCAATTCTCCATATCATTGGACCATAGGAGCACATGGTGAACTCATTTTTGCAGAGAACGCAAAGCTCATATTGTTGTGTTTTCATTACTCTGATCTACGCATCTCTGATTATTCAGACTAGTCACTGAAGTTTCAAAAAGCATTACGGCCATTTAGTTTACATGCTACTCAGAACCACATACAAAATTATTCCCGATAATATTGATGTGCCGCAGGTTTTATATTGTCGAAATGGGCCAGACTTTTTCAAATGTCCAAAGTTGGAAGGGAAATAAAATATGGGACAACAAGAGAAAGAAGTAAAGATATTATCAATGACGAGCATCAAGCAATAGATTGCTATTTATTGAGTTTCAAGAGTTGTCAAAACGGCGTTTAGTTCCCAAAAAAGAGCAGGGCCACATTCGGGACCCAGAATCCTCAGACGGACAGAGACGCCGAATATGGTCAACAGAGGCAGTTTGGTGAAAATGAATATTTTATCACTTCAAAAATGAACGTGTTTTGATGGTGCAATAACCAGTTAAAACTCCAACTTGATATGCACAGCTGGGTAAGATTGGTGACTAGCAGAACTATTAGTGTGGGTTTAGATCTACCATACCCCTTTCTTTCAATGTCTCCGCCTTTACAACTACCGGAGGAAATCATACTTCAAATCTTAGATTATGTCCCCCTGAAGGTTGTGCTGTACTTTTCCTGTGCTTGCCAAAAAGTGATCCCCTGCTGCCACTTCTGATACAGAGGGTGTGCAAGAATGTTGTCATCGTATATCCTGGAATAAAAGAGGACGGTAATTCGTATGTTGTGGCCGGAGGAGCCCAGTTACGGAGCTTGATTGAAGCTAGCATCCCCATAAAACGCCTCCAGTTTGGCGCAGAAGATGTTCGATGGTTTTTTGAAGTCGTTACTTAACATCCCGATTATTTCTCCAAAATTCCTAAGTTGGCCTTTGTGGGACATTTAGCGAGCTTCTTGAAGTATTATTCAGTCTGCCTGATTGCGAATTCGGTTACTTTCCGCTTAGTGGAACCGACACTTCCAGATCCGCAGCCACTTTTCTCTTCCAAATTGACAGATATGGCCCTCAAGGTTTATGACAACAGATTCCTTAAGAGAACACCGTATTTGAAATCTTTGGAATTCTTCAATTGTGATCTATCTTCCGCTGTTCTTCCAACTACATTACAGGAGTTGACAATAGACCTCTCTGAAGGAGTGTAATTTTGGGGGAGGTTTCCACCAGCCCTCAAGAAGTTGACAATCGGCGAGGACGTAATAAACCTCAATGGCTACTACTTCCCAGAAGGATTACGTGAATTGGATGTCAATTACGTCGATTTTAGACAATTTGATGATGAGGATGTTAGATGGCCATTGTCTTTGAAGAAGTTGATTATGGCCTGCGGCCGGTTTGCACCTCTTAGGAGTAATTTTCCCAGTGGCCTTGAGATTCTCTCATTGGACATCGATGACTGGGATTTAGTAGGAGATATCCCGTTCCTCAACATTTAAAAGAGCATACATTACGCGGCGGAACTGGAAATGATTTTGACATAACGGGCTTTGAATTTCCGTCAACCTTGGAGTATCTCGATATTAGGTGTTCTAATATGGATTGCAAGAGGTTACCTGAAGGATTGAAAGTATTGAAGATAGGGACTTCATCTCCCTCAGCATGTATCCTACAAACTTGGAACACCTTCATTGTTATTACATGAACGACGATCGTCAGCATTTACGTTTCCGGTTTCCCTCCACATTACGAATCCTAGAACTTGAGTGTGATTCATATTGCACGTTCGAACTGAACCTCGATCTTCCGGATTTAGAGTACATGGAGTTGCACAATTGTTGTGGCCCAGCTCCTTCATCTGTTAAGACGCCCAAATTAATGGCACAGGATACTGAGAAACCGTTCGATAGTTTTGTTGTCCCTTTCGGGGTGATGGAACTAGAAGAATCACATCCTTTGAAGAAGTATCCGGATGGCATCACTGATTTGAAAATTGAGAATTTTGTACCACGAAGAGCTCCTCCATTCCCTAAGAACTTGAGATATCTTTACTTGGATGGCGCATATGATGTAAATAATCGCATCGGTTTGAAATTGCCTCCTTCTCTCTTCTATCTAGCTGGACGGTTCAATGAACAGGAACGTGAGGAGATCCATTGGCGATTCCGTGATGCGGTTGATCTGACAAGAGATGCCTCTTATAGGTGCGTGATTCGTTGAGGTGAATTTGTACAACTAATGATCATGAACAAGAAACTTTTCGATGAGAATGTTTCGACGACGTTTTTTATTGTGAGCATGGCGACCGTTTCTGAAGCGAAATGTAAGAATTTTGGTTTTAGGTTCGAAGATTGGCAGAAATCAATGGGATAATTTTCCAGGGTTAAGTTTACTACCAGATTAGTGGGAGAACAAGAATCTAGGTTCTTGAGAAATCTGAGAAAGTCGAACCACTTACCAAGATGCGGTGATATAATAACAGAGAGAAAAGCCATGCTGATTCTGACGTGAGAGAGAACTCAGACTCTAAGTTGTTCTTAGCCCCGGCAGAGAGGAGTAATAATGTGGCTTAAACAGATGATAGGGAAGTACTTTTACTAGTTGATGAATTAGCAATATTTTGCAGCTGCAGAGCTTACAGCATATACAGCATTGTAATTGAGAATTTGAAAATACAATATTTACGCATCAGCCGATGTCTCTTATCACTAAACTCATCAGTATTGCATCATTCCAGAGTTCATCAATCTTCAGACCATGAACTCTTCGTGCTCAAAGGGGACTTAACAATGAGGATGTACTGGCTTTTAAATATTGGTGTGTGGGTTTTTTAAGCATGGTGTATGGGTTTTTTGCCTGTTATGTACGGGTGTTCTGCACTTGTGTTTGTGGTTGCAACTTTGTGGACAAGCTCAATTACAATGTAAGAAGCCATTCAACGCGATTGCTTCCTTCAATTACAATAGAAAGACATTTTATGCGAAGCTTTCAACGTCTAGAGATAGCATCCCATTCACAACTGATACTTTCTTCTACTGTGTTAGTTACGGAGTGAATAATGGACAATAGGGACCTATCACATGAAAGACCGTGTGAACCGTATTGTCGTTGACTCAATTGAAGTTATCTCTTGAAGGTGTTTCTGCCTTGTCTTCTTTAAATCTTGGTCTACATTATCGGTCAATGTGCTTCCTACCATTGGCAAGTAGTATAATAATGCTCTCAAGGCAGATACTGACATAACAAATCGATCTTTTGGAGCATCTCAAACCAACTATGCACTTAGTAGTGCTAGCTGTTAGGTAATTAAGGTAACGGGTTTCATGACTATCCACGAAGTCCTACACTGAATGGGAAAACCAGATAGAAGCAAGAAGAGAACCGAAATCCGAATTATGAAATCCACCAAATCTTATCGGGAAATGTAACAATCCCAGAAACTAGAAGAAAAGTAGCGGAATTATGAACGTAATGGTAGTGTGCAGCCGTGCATTTGTTGTTATCGCAATAGAGGTACTACTTCTTTACATACAGTCGAGACTTCTCCTACTTCTACTACCTCCGTGCATAATTTTGGCTTCTACTAACTACCCTTGAGAGATAGTGACAAGTTCTTTAAGTTTTTTCCTCCTCAGAGAAACAAGGCCACAAACCTAATAGTAATACTTTGCATTACTAAGATGATAACAATTATTATTGTTACATTTGAGGAGTCTAGTTCTACGAATCATTTAGCATTGCTTTAATCGTAGCCTGTTCTAGAAAAGGGATGACAAATCGGGAATGGAGTCCATTTCCCGAGATAGTCCCAACAACGCCAAGACATGGAGTTTCTAAGCAATTGAAACTCCCGAAAAAATAACATACTCACCAGAAAATATTCATCTTTGTTGCGTCATTGTACAGTCCACAGCAGGGAATAGTCTTCCTGCCGTGCCGACAATGCCACACGGTCGTCATTGTACAGTCCACAGCAGGGAATAGTCTTCCTGCCGTGCCGACAATGCCACACGGTCGACATAATCCCCACATTTTCGACATCTTCGTGACATTTTCAACATCTCCAGCACTGTAGATATCCCCAATTGTTTGTTTACATTTCCTCCTGCCGTGTCTTAATTTCTGTTCTTTGCGGTCTAGAGGATTTTTTCTATTTCTTTGTTCCTCCTTTTTTCACTTTCCATAGTGCCTTTTTTCTGCTCGCAGTGTTTTTTCTCTAGTCACTCTGGGCGCGCAAGCAATTATTCGTCTAGAACATCTTATTCGTCCATTTTTCCACATATTATCACCAAGCCACCATGGGAAGTCATGACCTAATCTCCGATAACTTTATCGCCTAAGCCGCCAATTTCATCACATAAGAATTCTCCCAAATCATGACCAATGTGCCCCATTTGTCATCCCACATCGGCCCTCCATGCACTACCAACACTCCATATAAAGCCCAGCTTGGCCTATCTCTATCACATCGACATCTCTCTTCTCTCTTACATTCAATTCTCACCAACTTAACATATCTAACTCAACTAACTACTCCTAATTGCCCAGAATGACCTACTCCAACCCTCTCAAGATCGTCACCCAAAAACTCACTGATAACGTCTTGGTGGCTGCTAGTGGCTTCAAGCGTTTCAACAAGGTCAATTTTGGCGCCCGTATGGCATTGTTCAACTACAGCAGCTCGGTAATTGTGTGGTCAGCCATGCCTTACGGTGACGAAGTCGCCACAGCCATTGAGACGCTCACGGAGTCACCTTCAAGTTCAGTTTCCTATCTCATCATTCCTGATAAGGAACACACTATCGCAGCCAAGCTGTTCAAGGCTAAGTATCCAGAAATGAAGATCATTTCTGTGGAGGAGGTGGACTTGGGTCCAGAAACTCCAATTGACTATGTGGTCACTGCCAAGTACGCCAACAAGATCATTGGCAAGGAAGCATTGCAAGAGATTGGCATCTCCGATCCGGTTATCTCCGACAACTTTGAGTTTGTGTATCTTCCAAGCCACGCCAACAAGGAGCTTGTCACCTACGACAAGAACTCCAAGATTGTGTTTGAGGCCGACTTGATCTTTAACTTGAACTCTCGTGTTCCTCAGGAGCAGTTCAGTGAGGAGCTCGGATTCCCCAAGGGCTACTTTCCCCACTCTGGCTATTCTTTCATTACGAGGTACTTAAATCCAGACCTGGCCATTGGTACGAGACTTTTCAGAAAACTCGTCAACACCACTGCTTCTGCTGAAGGGTTGCGTTCTATCTATTCGTGGGACTTCGACAAGCTCGTTATGTGCCATGGCAACATCATTGCTTCCGATGCTAAGAATGAATTCAAGAAGGTGTTTGGCTCTGTTTTGTGATCCAATTACATGCTATATTTATTCATGCGGAACTATCTAATATTATTTTAAATCTTCATTTCCTGTCTCTTGTAGCTCACTTTCATATTTTCTCTTTATTTTCCCTGAAAGCCCCCCACATTTCGCGTTTTTCATGTGCAGTTTCGGGCCAATAGAGTATAAAGCCATCGTATATCCATCTCAATCACCTGACTCACTTGTACTACACTTCTCCTTTGTGCACTGATTGCTATCCGATGGATTCCCGTACGTTAGTTAACACCCCTGCGAGTTCCGTGCTCGAGTTGCCCAACTCCCTGCTCAAAATCATCGAGCTGGAGTTGTATAGTCACCCCATCTATCAATATTACGAGAATGTGAATATCAGCCACACTAAAATCAATGAACAAAATGGAAATATCCAGGAGAACATCTGGCCGAATTTAACGGGACGCACCTTAGTCGGCCCGGACAGAATTAACCTTAGATCTCGCGGTCTCTATATGATTGATGACAGATTTTTGACGGAGTTTAAGGATATCGATGGACTCGAAACGGGAGAAAACAACCACAGCTACACATTTTTCCATTTAGGAAGCATGTTATCTGGACACACTCTGATCATTCACGGGGGCTTTTTGGCCACCATTCTAGACGAGTTGACTTGCAGATTAGCATTCCAGAGTTTTCCGTCCAAGAAAGGCGTTACTGCCAATTTGCAGCTTAACTACTTCAAGCCATGTTTCGTGGACTCGTACGTGTTGCTAAAGTGTACCTTGCTCGACAAAAAAGGAAGGAAGTGCCGCGTGAAGGGCGAAATATTTATGGTGGACTTGTCTGCGGATGTGGAAGGAAAGTCCATACCTGAAGTTGTGGAGGATAGGACCAACTTGTTGACTGAGTGTATTTGCTTGGTAATAGAGCCCAAATGGGTAAACGAGTTGAGTAAGTGATTTTTTACTTGGTTCAACGAAGTGGTTATTTTTGATGGGTCAACAAGTTGAATAAGCGATTATTTATTAGATTAATTTTAAATGGACAACACATCGGTACCTCTAGTCTTGCTCTGTCCAACCTCCAATTTGGCACTCTTGGCCCCAAACTGAATGGCTCGCTTGATCTCTTCTGCTGCCATATTCAAATTGACTTTTCGGGCTAAGCATCGAAGAATATACTTGCGGACAAATCGTTTCACGATCTTTTCCCCCTTCTTC
>JAJMJY010000049.1:0-48800 GCA_030569115.1 Sungouiella ezoensis
AGCCAGACACACTTACATAACAGTGCTCTGCTCCGTAGTCTGCATATCACCTTACTGTAGAGTGTGTATGCTCAACATACTTATAAAGCTGCAGATAGTTAAAGCTAAGTGTTGGCTTTGAAGAATAGCGCCCCACCACTACATTTGCACATCGGAGACTTTCAGGCATGGTGAGATGAGTCCAGACACGCTCTGAAATAGGGCAGGCAAGGTAAAGATGAGCGATTGAGGAATCACGCACCACTGGAGAAGCGGGAATCTGTTGACAAGCAACAGTCATTCCGGTGAGCTCTGCATATAGTCTGATAAAAATACATGCCCAAGTTGAAGCAACGAATATTATCTACCCGAGCGGTTAAGCTGTAAGCAGATTTCTTGAAGTCCTTCCAGAAGTCGGTCCAATTGAGTTGTATTTTAACCAACGGACTCAACGCCGGAAAGCGTCCAACTTGGGAAAGCAATCTAGATTCAGGGACGATCTGTTACGCCGTTGCCTAGCTTTTTTGCACCCGTCCGTCGAAATTGAGATAATCGACAAGGGTAAGGTACTTATTAAGCCGGCAATAATTGAAGCAATTAGAACTAGGATTGAAACTGCAGAGAAATTCAAGTCCATTTTCTTTGCGTACACCTGTAAGAACGTCAAATTGAAGCTTTCTTTTTGAATCACATTGCTATAGACTGCATATAGAAGACATATAAGCTGAGATCAAAGCATATTGAGTCACATATGAAACCCTCCAACAAGAGGTCCCTTGGCCCAGTTGGTTAAGGCGTGGTGCTAATAACGCCAAGATCAGCAGTTCGATCCTGCTAGGGACCACTTCTTCCAGGGCGTGTGGCGTAGTTGGTAGCGCGTTCGCTTAGCATGCGAAAGGTCTCCGGTTCGACTCCGGACTCGTCCATTTATTTTTCAAAGAGTTACCGGAGTAAGACACCAGTTTGATATTCGGTCAACTTTTTTTTTTGGTGGAGTTTTCTTATCCTCTCTTTGTTATCTTCCCAGGAACCATTGTATCGAAGTCATGATTGTGTATGGTCCTCGCACTTGGGTGCAAAAAAGATCATCGACTTTCCTTCTAGCATGTCAGCCTCATTCTATTGTACCGAAGTATCTGCTTTGATCGTTCGGAATATCTGTAATCCCATATTTACTGTAACAGGAGGCGCCTATCTTTACCCCATTAAAGTATGTCTTCATTCCAGATCTTGAACTTCAAGAATCTTAATACTCTAGGGCAACATCTAACACCAGGGCATTGTCTATTTTGTTACACATCCCGCATTATGGCCCCAGTTTATCATTCTAGTGCTTCCACTTTTGGTATTTCTGATGGCCGTGGCCCTCATTCTATTCACCTTCATCTTCCCCATATGTTGCACAATCTCCATACTACTCTTTGGTCCCATTGGAGTCTTTTCAGCCATTTTGTCGTCAGTTGAGTTTGCAAACACTCTAAGCACAATGGTGACAATGCTTTGCTTTCTTCCTCGGCTCCACAGAGCATCTTTTGATGCTGTAGTTGAGCTCGAAGGAGATGTCGGCCTCTTGAGATTGAAACATGCACTGGACAGAACAGAACATCACAGGAACTTGCTCACTGTGGCCAGAATCATTAAGCACAAATTAGTTCCTTTCATTCTCAGAGAACTAACTTTCTCCCTCATGAACTTGATTCCCATCGTGGGCCCCCCTTTGGTGATTTACCTCCGGGCCCCAGGGAAAGGTTACAAAACCCACAGAAAATACTTCAAATGGGTGAAGTGGAACGAATTGCAGATAAAAGCGTTCTATCGAGCACATAAAGGTGACTACACGGGGTTTGGAATAGTGTGTTTGCTTCTAGAGATGATCCCAGGCCCTGCAGTGGTATTTATGTTCACAGGAAACATAGGAATGGGACTCTGGACAGTTGAGAACCACCACACGTTCGAAGCAGAAGCATCTATTAAATCCGACAACTAGTACAAGTAAACGTTGTCCACACAGCCGAAACCGGCCGCCACCCCACCTTCGTCGCTTGAACTAAACTTAGATCTTAACAAATGACCGGCATTTTCGTTGGTTTTAATTTCCCCACTGTTCTCGTCAAACAAGACCGTGCCAAAAATGCCCAACTCGGAGACAATGTCTTCGTGGTAGACGTCGCTGTTGCGGATAATCTTATTCTTATGCGTTGGAGGATGGATGAGTTCCATCAAAATGTATGCACCCCATTCGCTCTCGGGCAAGGACTTCAAATGGACGGGGATGTTCTGCTTGTACACGTTGTTTCCACCGCCTTCTCTCTGGGGCTTCAATACAAAATTTTCGGGTTCTTCAAAAGCAAGTTTCTTGGCGATTTGGCCCTCCTCACTGCCGTCTAATGGGTAGATCTTGACAAAAGTGGAAACCAACTTCTCCAACTCGTCCTCTGTAACGTCTGGCAAGAACTTTCTAATGATTTGGGTGTTGGTCAAAACCTGCTGAATCTTCTTTGCTCCAGAAAGTTGCGTCAAAAGTGAAGGACACTTGATGGCCAGAGAAGTTTCAAGGAATAATCTAGCACCCCAAGTGCTTTCTGGATCAGACTCATAATCGGAAGGAGCATATCCTGAGCGGTAGTACACCACCGAAACCTCATCCATAGTGTCTTTCATGTACAACTTGCCTCCATTAATGGTTATTTCCTGCTTGATTTTCCCCAAGCTCAACCGGTACGACTTGATGCCAAAATTGTTCAACAATGCATACTCGATAAGTCTCTGGTCAAAGCAGTTGCGTTCGCCTTCCTGAACTACAAATAAAACCACGGTTTCTGTAGATTCCTTCTCTCCGTTGTAGAAATAATTTCCCTGGGCCAAACCATTGGCGATCTCGTTGACAGAGTCCGAAATAGGAAGGTCAGCTTCCGCATAGTATTTGCTTGAGTAGGTGTTGTCGAAGGCACCGGACTTGTTCAAGTAGTGATGGACTTGTGCAACTTTGGTCGATAAACCTCCAAAAGACACCGAAACCGTATTGAACTCAATTTGCTTAATGGAGTGGTCTTTTTCGTTGAACATGTAGTCGGAGCGGAAGATGCCCAAGCTCAACGGCTGGGCGACCTTGCCACCGCCGATTTCTACAGCTTTTGTGTATGTTTGGTACAACTTTCCCGTGAAGTCCTTGTCAAAGTCCCCCAAGCCCTGAATAACGTCCAAAAGCCAGATTTTCTGGTTGGCCACCACACTCACATACAACTTGTTGAAAGTCTGCTGGACGTCTATTGCTGTTTGGAACAAATCCCTTGGAAAAGGCGTGGGGAAGAGGGTAATTGGAGCATTATTGGCGGAGTAAGTATCGAAGTTGGGTGGATACATGACCAAGCCATTGGCCAAGCTCCATTGGAGCAATCTCTCGACCAAAATGGCCTGGTTTTTCTCTGAGAGAGCAGGGAACTCCTTGAAGGACATGGTGGGGGAGGAGACGACGGGGGAATTGGTGTGGTGTTCAGGGTATCGATAGAGTGCACAGGACAATGATTTGTCATAAAAAGGCGGAAATGATAAGGACTGGTATGAGGAGATTGGGATATTTACAATATGGAAAAGTGGATATTGTGTAGAGTATCAGATGGTGAGTTGATTAGATATAATTAATGGTGAATAATTTGTTAGTGGAAATGAGCACTGGCTGAACTTTGAGTCGTGAGCCTTGAGTAGTGAAGAGAGAGCAGTCGATGTAGAGTGATCACTGAGATAACATAGAATTAAATGGAGACCAGAAAATCATAAAGGAGCTTTCGTCTCATTAATGTGCATCAACTTGTACTTACTCAGAATTTAAGAAGTGCCAGGTGAAATATCAAGAAATACTACTTGGACCTTCGGAACTCAAAGGTCATAGTTCCATATGAGATTTCAAAGAATAGTACAAAGCTGAGCGTCTCAAGAATGAAAGGACAAACACAGGCCATTATGTGATCTAAGTCTACATTTGAGCTTCGTTTCCTCCTTCTCACGCCTCCGATTACAGTAATTTCAACTCACTTGCAAATTATAAATTACGATGAATTGATAAGTTGGATACTAGATCTTCTGCAGAGATTGCACGCAGCTTCTACTCAAACCAACAATTTATAATAACACTACCATAGTCAATAATACCATCCCACATATATGCAATTATTTTCCTTAGGTTTTCATTTCCCATCAATTTGGCTGCGAAAAGTGTCTAGATTATGACCAATAAAAAAACAAAGACATACATATGCCATCGCAGATGAAAACCACTTTCTTCCCTACCAACAATTTAGTACATTGCAATCGACCCGAATTTTCTTCATAGCTGGTATCTTTCCGTACGATAGAGAAGATGATGTTGGTGGTGACGCATCACGTGACAACAAGTGACTGCTTTGTGCCTCGCACGGCAAGTACTTACTCCGAAAAAGTCTACCAAAATTTCACCATAGAAAATCTTTACAAGTCACTAATACAAAGAGTATGTCCGATTAGAAGTAACTGGTTTTGACGGCTCAGAGAGAGATTCTGTTGAAAAGGGCATTTTTTGCTGGTCGCTTTCTCGATTTTGTCCCCATTTTCACCCCATCTGTGGACCACATTCGCTGGAATCATTATCATTACTACATCAGAATGATTCCTTGCGGATTTTAACAAAGACAATACTGCAGTGAATTTCCATCGAACTTCCAGCAAAATTCAGCAAAATTCAGCACAATTTCTCATCCCATTTGACCCCATCACCCCTCTCAACTTCCACCTCATATATCATACTAACTTCCAGTGAAATACTTAGCTGCTTACTTATTGTTGGTCAACGCCGGTAACACCACCCCATCTGCTGACGACATCAAGAAGGTCTTGTCTGCCGTCTCCATCGAGGTCGAGGACGACAAGGTCGAGAAGTTGTTGGCCGAGGTTGAGGGTAAGTCCGTCGAGGAGTTGATTGCTGAGGGTAACGAGAAGTTGTCTTCTGTCCCAACCGGTGCTCCAGCTGCTGCTTCTGGCGGTGCTGCTGCTTCTTCTGACGAGCCTGCTGCTGAGGAGCAGATTGAGGAAGAGGCTGAGGAGTCTGACGACGACATGGGTTTCGGGTTGTTCGATTAAACAGCCTGTATCATAAATATTAATGAAGTCCAATCGGGGAAGCGTTATTGAAGCAGTGGATTGTTTTATTGGTCTGCTATTAAACTCCAATGTAGATGCATTACTTACTGCTCATGCTTTTATCCTGTATTAACTTTCTCTATATTCTATTTCTATAACTCGTCCCCATAGGCCTTGCGGTAAGCATTGGGGTTGCCAAAGACAACATGTCTTGCCTCCAACATCTTTGCATCAAAACCTGGGTTTTCTCCTGAGTAAATCACATCTCTGGCTCTGTTTCCAAGCTTCCCGAGCTCAACCTCGCTCAACCACCCAAGAAACTCCTTTGATGTGTCCAATGTTTGGCCACTGTGCAAACTCACCAAAGTATCAAAATATTCTTGGAATTGCTTCTCGGACTTCGCCTTTCCTTCAGACAAAATGCTCTGCAACAACTTAGATATCTTATACTCTGGCTTCACAGACATCTCCATCGATCTCTTGTCGTACTTTGATGTAGGGTCGTCAGTGATCACTTCCAAGTCTTCCAAAATAACGATGATTCTCTCTTTGGCTGATCTTCCAGCACTTGGGAAGAACCGAAGAAGCGTATCCAACCCAGTAGAATGTTCTATATCATTGATGCTGAAGTGTTGGAAGGCTAGCTGGCGGTCTGCTGAAAGTGCATGGATAACTCCTAATATTCTCTTCTGGATTACATCCGAGGTAGAAGGGAGCTGCAAAATCTCGAACAACTCAGCGAAAAATGATGGCGGTTGGTTCTTTATGACATTCTTAACTGCTTCGGGGTTGTTCCGCAACGATGAGCCCATGATCCGCAAGGCTTTCTCAGACACTTCGTCTTCTTCTGCAGCTAAGCTTGCAACCCGTTGAAGAGAGGCAAAGATGTTGGCGTCTTTCGACAATCGGACTCCGAACTCGATATCGTGACTCAACTCGGTCAATGTATCCAAAGCTTTATCTAATCTGGCGATATCTCCACCTTCTTTGAAGGCTAGCACTTCATCCACCGATGAGCTGAAGTCATTGAGATCAGATTGGCTCACCTTGGACCGCACAAACGAATGCTTGTCCTTTTTATACTTTGCAAGTGTATCCTGAATCTTATGTTTCATGTTTTCGTTTGTGTTGTGGATGTTTTCCTCAAGATCACTAGTCACAACCGTGAGCTCTTGCTTCTGATGAGGAGTGTCCTCATAGAATTTGGCCTCTTCCAAGCCAGTTTCCAAGTTGATTCTCACATGTAGGCCCGGAGGAATCTGCTGATTTTCACGAATAATGTGCCACTCGTCGCTAGGGACAAAGATCTTGGGGTAGCAATTAGCTGGGTTGGAATCGGGACAAATAACCTCTGCAGTGAGATCAACAAGCTGTGCAGATGCTGCAAGTGAAAGGGCAAGAAGTAGTAAAATCACCTTCATGCTGATTGTATAATTTATGGGTGGATAGAACACCTCTGGGAAAAGAGGACAGTGGCGGATATTTATTGTCTATGGCTGCTAATGTTCATGCAAGAACACCTGTCAGTGCGGAAGGTGAAGGAAAAATGTACTTAGAGCTGCGTGCGTCAGCGTCATAAAATGGCATTGCATTGCAGATCGGATAAGAGAGGTGTCTAGAAAAAAGTTCCTTACAATTAAATACATATTGACATGTGATTATATGGTACATAGCTGCCAACGTTTCTGCTTTGGATATTATGCATGCAACTACTGGATCAAGCCAAACATCACCACTTCTCTTCAGGGTTAGTTTTGAAGCCCACGTAATCTTCATAGTTAAACACACTCAACTCAGTCTCATTCTCCACACCCAAATCCCACAAGGGCTTCTCTTGGGAGACGGGGTGGTCTTTGCTCTCGCAGTACAAGATGTCTCTCTCATCATGGTCAAAATTGATGACTAAGTTCATTGATTTGGTACCATGAGCATGTGTGTACACTTTCACTGTGTCGTAGTTTACGTTTCTGTATGGACGCAATGCCCCAGTAGTGTTGATGATTTTGTGCACCTGGTCAAGAAGCTGACAGGGTGTGCTTTCCTTCAAGTTGATGGATGAGATGATGTGATTCTTGACGTTTCTGTAAGGAAATGATTTAATGATGCGAACAGTGATAAGTGCGTCAGTGGCCGGTCTGACGTTGGAGGTCAACGGCTCCTCTACATCGATTTCCACCATGTTCGTCCACCGAGTACATATGGAGCCTGCACTATGCAATAGGTGATATCCATGGGTGTACGGGTGTATGCCTAGATGGTGAACCCACATTCAATTTTCCCCACAAGTCCATCCAAATCGTAGAGTTTGTTATGGTTTCCTAGAAGCTTGTGCTCCAACGTCTTCTGTACGTGATCGAATATTGACCCAAATTCTTCACTATCATCTGACGCGTAGGATGTGTTGAATTCATCGCTTTCACTTCTATCGATAAGACGTCTGGTGGGGATTAGATTAAGGAAATCATTGATATGGGCAGAATCAACGTCTTCAGGAGGCACAATATGCTTGAGGAAGTTTCTGGCGTCGGAGTACGTGAGGTTTGATTGATTCTTCTGGGTCCTGACCAACCCCTTGAATTTGGCAAAACTCGAGTCTTCCGGCGTGTCTGGAGTGACTGGAATTCGTAGTGTTTCCACAGAATCAACAAGAGCTCGTAGATCTGACGTTGTGTGATTTCCTCGGAGTTGTTCGTTTGACCGGCAGACGATATCTTTGAAATTCTGGAGATAGTCTAAACTGTCGATGAATGCCTTGATTTCGTCGCTTGCATGATGCTCTGATGACCGTAGTCTGCTTTCCAATGCATCGATAAGTGTGTCAAGAGTGTCGATTTTTGAATTGAGAATCTCTTCAAGCTGCTTGCTCACTTTGGAAGCGAGAACAACATCTGCCTCTGTTAATTTCCGAAGACGAGCACTGATGGACTCTAGGCTCAACAGTTTCAGAGGTAAATAGCCAGAGTACACGCCAATCTCCTTGAGCCTGCCGTTGACGGCCTTGAATAATGTACTCAACTCGGGAAAGTCATGATACACATATTCTGGCTTGAGCACTAACCTGAAGTGCAGATACTTCTGTAGAAGCTCTGTAAGGGAAGAGATACAAGCCTGGATACTTGACCATCCGCTTCTGGAGAAAACCTGCTCTGCCAAAGTCGGCTGTTCTTGGAATTCTGCGCAATACACATCTAGAACCTCGCCCAAGCGAAATGGAGTAATATGGTCATCCAAATGTTTCAGAAGAACATTCAATTTGGAGATATTATTGTTGGTTTGATTGACTAAGCGCAATGCACGTGTGTCGTACTTATTGCGGACCTTAACGGCCTCCACCACTGAGGTCATGAATGGACTCACCCAATCGATACTCTCCCAAGACATTGGATCATCTCCGACATCCTGGACCTCGAAGAAGAGGTACCATTGCAAAATGTAGAAGATTACACACTTTTCATCGGGAACTAGCACATTGAAGTCCTCCGCAACTGCGAGTTTTGGAATCCTGAACTCGTCCCAAACCAAACTGATCACTTCTTCCAAATTCTGGAGCTTCTTGCCTTGAGCATACTCGGAGTAGATTACAAGGTTGGGAATGTAGAAGTCTAGAATACTGGCAAAAACAAGGTCGGGCCGGGCGCTCCTTTGGAGAGACCAATCCTTGTCGAAATTGACAACCTCCGGCAACGCTCTTCTGCGACCCAAGTCATTGAGCCACTTGAGTAGAATGGCCCTCACTTCGGAGAAAGAGCGACTCTCGTTCTTCAACGAGATTGAGCGCGAGGTCGCATACACAAAGAGTGTCCAGATGAGCCCCAAGATGAGTTTCAAGTTCCCTTCCACGACGTTGTCTGCACTGATACTGGCAGTGTTAATTTTTAACACCAACTGGCAGTACTTGAGTACATCGTCCACGTTTTCCACTTTCTGGACTTTAAAGGTCGCCCTAGAGTACACCGGTTTCAAGATATACCCGGAGGTGCCGGTTTCAGCAATGATCTTATTAATCAACTTGTACAAGACTAGTCCGTCGGCCAAATCTTTGGTGAAATCTGTGACCGGCTCCCCCACCATAGACGAGACCCATAGGCTCATTGTCCTGTGCTGGGAAACAACCCAGGGCTCTGGGGAAGTTCTTGTCCGCGGCATTATCAAATTAGATGACGTGCTGGAGAATGTATTGGAAGATGTATTGGAACCCGAATTGAAAAGTTGAAAGTGTTGGTAATGAATGACTGAAAGAAGGAATAAAGAGTAACAAAGTGAGATGGCTAGAGCAGAAAGGAACGCTCTACGCGAGTTTTCCAGAAAATAATATGGTGTATCTGCCAGCTATCAAGGCAGCCAATGCAATAATGCGGAGTCATGCACTCCCCATCCTAAGTTCGCGTCTCGCGTAGGTGTTCAAGATGGGTAAGTACCCTGGCCAATAGTGTACGATGGGGAGGTGAATAATTGAGGCTTTAATAAGATAAGTGGCGGGGGAAGTGTGGAAATGGGAAGATTGCGGCAATGTTGGGATTTCCTTGGCTCCAAATGCGTTTCACAATGCGTTAGACAATGCACATTATTCCTGCAACGTGCATACAATGAAGATCATTAAGTACTCTTACAGGTAGAATAAGGTATCATCTTTGGAGAAGATGTTGGGAGGAACTAGGTGTAACAAAGCTGGTGCATCAACCACCTAGTAGTGACGAGCAAGTATTGAAAAGCTAGTAGTGATGCAGTGTCTATGGTGTTCGCAACCGTTAGATGTGTATCATGAAGAAAGGCAGCGTCCCAAAGAAGCAAAATCGAAGATTAAAAGGACAACAACAGTAGGATCACGAGGAAAAGCAACGGGAGAGAAGTAAGAAAGCTACTCGTGTACATCCATCCACTTCCTCTTTACATTACCTTCAATACATTACCTATTAGCTCTGGCCACCAGTATGCCAATCTATTACATCCCCTATAGCGAAAAGAATGGGTGTGCCATCGTCTCCTTGGCTGTGGGCCGCAACTGGTGGTCGTAGGTCAACAACTTATCGATCAAATCCACCACTTCGTTCAGCAACAAGTGCTGGTTCTCCTTGGTCATAAACACCGACCACGGCTTGCGTGGATAGTTGCCCAACACCAGATCGTACTCGCTGCTCAAACGAATGCCGTACTTATCTACGTACGCCATCAAGTCCTTGGTGCCCAACACACGGGCAATCTGCACGAGCTGGTCAGTGTTGGAGTCGCCACGGAAAAACGGCTCTTTCTTGAATATTATGGCCGCCAACATGCATCCAACCGACCACAAATCGAGCGAATAGTCGTATTGTTGTAAGTTAATTAAGAGCTCTGGACCCTTATGGTAGCGAGAAGCCACTCTCACGTTGTAGTCCATTCCCGCATGGTAGAACTCGGCCAAACCCCAGTCGATGAGGCGCAACTTCTTCTGCTGGGGGTCGATCATGATGTTCTGCGGTTTCACGTCTCGGTGGATGATTCCCATTGAGTGGGAGTAGTCCAACGCAATGAGTAGCTGGGTGAAATAGTACTGGATGTCGGGGATAGTGAACTTCAGGTACAAGATGCGGAAGTCGACGTTGTTGATGTGCTCGAAGATGAGAGCAGGGATCTTCAGATGCTGATCTCGGACAATATCCAAGAGGCCAATGACGTTGGGGCCACCGGTCAAGTTCTTAAGGATCTTCACCTCCCGGTAGATTTTCTTCATCTTCACAGGCTTCAACACCTTGATCACGCACGGCTGGTCGTTGAGCATGTTCATGCCCTCAAACACCTCCGAGTACTTGCCTCGGCCAATTTTGGAGACAATCTCGTAGTTGCGGATGTTGCCCCATTCAATTGTGTGGGCCTCGTAGTCCCAGTACTCCTGCGGTTTCTGTTTGTTGACGTCGGCGTAGACACGGGCAACCGAGTATATTTTGGAGCTCATGGCACTGGGATGGGGAGATTGGGGTTGAAGGCGAGGCAAATTTTTAGTGGTGAGTAAGATGAAGATGGCTGCGCACGTAGTGTACAAAGGAGAGTAGGCTTGACTAGGGGTTCTGGGAGGAAGATAGAAGAGAAAGGATAGGGGAAAAAATTAAACTGGTAGAAGAAAATGAAGATAACGATGAGTAAAATGGAGAGATGAAATTAGATTGGTGGAACATGGATGAAGTTGAGTTGTGTAGGGGAGAGGTATGGTCTTGAGAAGTGTATGACGGGTGCTCTGGCAATTTGGAGAAAAACAAAGATTGGGATAAATTGAAAAAAAGAATGGGATAAATTGAAAAAAAGAGATAAATTGGGATCGAAAGTGCTCGGATAGTCAAGAGTAGTTGGGGAGTTAGTTGGAGAGTCAAGGGTAGTTCAAGAAGTACAATCATGTATGCTAGAATGGAACGTGGGTGATGCGTTGGGTGCAACGGGTCCATAAATAGAGGAGTTGGCGCAATAATCCACGTATCATTAGCATGAGCAATGAGCATTTGCTTAAATAATATGAGCTCTTTCACAATAGAACCTCATGGCTACTCTTTCCAGGTGCATCTTCCAGGTAATTAGGGACTGGTTCCAGTATTATTCTTGTTGATTCCATACCATTCTGAACTTTCAACAATAATTCGTTCCAACCAAGATTCTCTACTGTCGACCCATATAATTTCTCCTGTTCATGCATGAAACATCTCTACTTACGCTGATGGCTAGCATTGGGGCCGCGCTTCAATACAATGACTATTATCGAGTCTTAAACTTGCTCTATGTATTTCTTGATAGTGAAATAAATCGAATGCGACAATTCCTCATTTGTCTCTGCTTCTCCTCCAAATCTCATATTTCTCTGTGTTTTCTGTTGCTTAATATTCCTCCATTCCTTCCTCTCTACCTACTACCTGCATCAAGTATTACATCTCCAACATATTCATTCTCCAATATCCTCCAGAACCTAGAAAAGTTCCCCGGATCACCAATTATAACCACTACAAATTTATAACTCCTTCATACATATGGTCCTCAAAGCTTCCCTAGCGACTCCAGCTTCCCAGTTTGATGATATTCAGATCTGGACAGAATCCGAGGGCCTTCCAATTCTGCTACAGTACGTAACCCATGTAAACGTCCAAAAAATTCCCGTGTTCCTTATTTCCCACGGTCCTTTCCGTGTCTACACCCAGAATTCCGCTGCTGAGCTGTACTTTGGAGACAACATTATATGCCACAATGATTATACGGGAATCCTAGCGAAAAGTTCCAAAGAAGACGTGTACGCCGTGTTCTTCAGCGACCAGAGCCTTGCTATGTGGTCTTACTTTGTTGATTTTTCCCTTTTGGATCTGTTACACAACTTATCTGGTAAAGAGGTCAATAGCTATTATACCGGGGTCTCAGTGAACGTCTCCAGGTCCAATACGGCGATTTTCGATCGTGTTCTCGAGAGCAAGGTGGGAAACAACAAAAGGAGTGTAGCTCCTCGGCAGATGCCCCTGCTGATGCTTTCTACCAACCAGCAGATCTCACTGGCTGTAAATAAAATGGTACTGTCCGGATTGAGACTTCGGGGACTTACAGCGAGGGAAAATTCAAGCGAGATGGTAGCTGTTCGAGAGATTTATCAAATGACACGAAAGGCTGCGATGTTCAGTTTGCGCAAGTATCATTATGAGTTCAATGGATCGAAGAAAGAAGATGGAAATCTTCGGATGGAGAATATCCAGGACGTGGTAGAACGGTTGCTTGAAGTATTTTTGGATGTAGAAGCCACCAGGAGCACATTGGGAGGACAGGTATAGGATAATTTATAGATCACGGAATACGGAGTTGAGGATCTCTGGAGAAAAGAGAGAACGAAGAGAGTAGGAAGTAAGGAAGAGCCATCCAAGCCATCATCAAAGTCTCTGCTTACCTATGTACATGTCTAAAGACTAATAAAGTCCACCACCTTGCTCTCGTAACTGTGTCTCTTGGAAGAGGCATTCTCCAACAGTTTCTTCAACTCACTCTTTTTCTCGGTCTTCTTCTGGGTCTTGTTAGATCCCACGTGGTCCAACAACAACGCACGGTCCTTCAAAAGGTAGCCCCGCTTCTCGTCACTAGAATAGTAGGCAATGTCTCTCTTGTGAGTAGGACGTGCTTGCAATGGAACATAACCTTTTCTCAAGAGGAATTGGTCAGGATTAATGTGTGCCTGTAAGCCCAAGTTGGTGTGGAACACACTGGTGTAACTGTAACCCAATTTTTCGATGGTGTTCATGACATTGCCAGTGGCTTTGGATGCTTCGATGTTCAATGGAACGTTGTAGGTTTCACTTCCGTTTCCCAATAACTTGACCCCATCTTTCAAAGACCCTGTAAGAAGACCGCATTCTCTCATGGTTCGAATGGTGAGCGTCTCACCCTCCTTTAACGGGATACGTCCGTTGTTCCAGAAATCTTGGATTCTGTCCAAATTCACATCGTGGTATACTTTGCGATGTGGTCTCTTGAATCCGATGATAGGAAAACGTTTATAGTACGGAGTTTGACCACCTTCAAGCCAATGAGGAACTTTTCCTCTTGCTTTCTGACCTTTCTGACCTCTTCCGGCCGTTTTTCCCTTTCCGGAAGCTGGACCTCTTCCCAATCTTTTATACGATGAAACAGAGCCCTCAAAGGCGGCCAAGCGGCCCAAATGGGAGACATTCCTGACGGCAGTTAGGAGCAGTGTGGGCTTCTGGACCCAGATTTGGGCGAAACTGGGGAGTCCCAACATGGTTTGGAGAGAAAAGAGATTGAATCTTAATTGAAGAATTCGTAGAAAAGAAGGCGTGCGGGAATCAAAAAGTGAGAGACGGATTTGGAACAAGTAGTGTATAATAGGCGATTTTCTGCCAAAAGCAATAATCGCCTTTATGGCCAAGTTGGTAAGGCACCTCACTAGTAATGAGGAGATCGTCAGTTCGAATCTGGCTGAAGGCATTTTTTCCAAAACCAAGATCTTGGCACTGTTGGTAGAAGATCAGACATTAATTACTTATTTTTTATTGGCTCTCTACAAGTTGTGGGATTTGTTATTTTATTCACTACAGAGGGCCTACAGTGAGAGCAGCAAGTAGTGAAATATTCGCGAATACGTATTTTACCCAGACAAAGATGGTGTCTTGATTTGCCGATTCCTGAACCAGCAAGTAGGGCATTCTCAAGGATATTCTACTTTTGAATCTATCTCGCATTCGCTAGTTGGCTATGACCAGAAAGTAAGTTGATTCACTGGATTGCAGGAGTTATAGATTATACTTTTTGGACAGCACTACCTGATACTGATAATGAGCAATTATTGACCACGAGACATCGAACATGAACTCCAGAAGTTGTAGCGAAGAAATCCAAGCAAATTATTAGTTCAATGTAGTTATTATTAAAATGAAATAGACCGAATGACCACAACAACCTAAGAGTAAGAACCAATTACTGGTTGTCTTGCACGTCGTCCTTCCCACCAATGAGATTTGAACTAAAACAGTAACGTGTAAAGCAAATAGCTAATGTAGCCCAATTGATACGGCATTGGAGGAGTCTGAGTTACCCAGAAAGAAAACAGGACTACTCCTGGACTCTTCAATCTACAGGCTCTTCTCAAACAAACATACTATTAAACTTAAAAGAAACTAGCCTGGACTTTTCTTAGGAAATACCCACCAATGATTGAACACCCTCATGAAGTTCTCTGGACAGAATTTGGACAGAATTTTCAAATGTTTTGGTGCCCTGCAATCTCTTATTTCGGAACTTTAGACCCTGTTTTACTGATATGCTGGTGCATTTCCAGAGTCGTGCTTGGAATCGTTTTGTTTTGTCTTGACTTTCAGAGGTTGGAGTAAGTGGAATTTGGATAGTCTCTGACTTGGTTCTATATATTGGAATTGGAGGTCAATTAGTTCTTCATCCATGTTCCTGATGCTTATCATGGTTTTCATGCCTAGAATGCCCTTCATGTTCCCCGCGATTTCTGTGAACTCTGTATCCTCCACGATCTCCATGCTCACGGAAATAATCTTTTCGTGGTAAGGGGTACTGTCACTTGAAGCCCATGGTGATGAAGTCACGAGCATCACATCCTGGAGCTCGTAAGATCTACCCATGTAAAAGAAGGCAAAAGAAGTAAACAAGGCTGTTGACCCATTCAATATCTTTCGCAACACATGTGTGGGTGGTGATGGTGGAGCTCTTCAAAGAATGGATCATTAGGGTGCAAATGGTGTGGATGGGGTGGTGGAGGAGGACCCCGCTTGCCGATCAAACCAGCCCCATGGAAAACAGGATGTGGAGGCATTTCATTAGAACTAATGGACAACTGCTTTTCTGTTTTGTGGTATCTTGGAGGCCTGTGGTTGTGGTCGTGGTGGTCGTGGTGGTTGTGGTTGTGGTGGTGGTGAGGAGGGAATTCTGGCGCACTTTCAGGTGCGACGTTTTTCTGACATTCGGAGAATGCAAATGAATCAGTATCACCAGAAAAAGGATATGTAACCATGGCAATTTTGTGCTGTAAACAATAATCTGGTCACGAAACTGGTTGCAAGAATCGGGTGCCTTTTATACTTCGGGATTTGATTTTGCTGCGGGCTTTGCATTCTGCGCCTTGTTGCCCGAATATCCCGGCTACATGCACACCAACATACTACGCCACGTTCTTTGCCGGTCTTTTTCTTCCATATGTAATCTAAAGGAACATTTTGCCACAATAAAAGTGCAAGTTGTAGAGGAGGAAATTCCTTTTTGCATTGTTGTGAACGAGCTGTGCCTCTCTGTTGATTAGGAGTATTCAGCATGTAAAGTTACGAGCCCGCTTCAAATGCCGAAATGGCAGTTTCTTGCGTTATTTTGATCACCTCTAACCCGCATGTCCGGAAATTTTCAGCGATAACCAATCAGAAGTTCAAAAACGATAGCAGCACTGCCTCGGCTGGTCATGCAAGCCCAGTTGCATTGGCCCCGCCTAGACGACTGGGGTGGTGCTCCCCCCAAATTTCTTAGCATAAAGTCCAAGCGCCTTAATAGGAAACAAAAACTTGTACGTAGGGTATTCAATAGCGCAGCTGTGATTGAATACACCTTCCACATCCTCGAACCGCCACTCTCCAGTAAGTTTCTGTCTGTCCATGATTAATTTGATAGCTCTGTCGATGGGCCTACGATCAGGGTAATCTCCCAAAATAAGAGCAATAGCAGCCCATGATGTTTGTACAAGTAACGACTTCCCGCCAGGCACGTAGGTGTGGGTCTCACACGACTTCATTGATTCCGACCACCCACCGTCGTGCTCCTGCTTGGACACCAAGAAGTCAAGACCCTTCTTCACGTGCTCCGACGTGTGGTAGCTTTTTCCAACGGTCTCCAAGGCCTCCACAGCAAACATGGCTGCATATGTGTAGCAAACACCCCAAGATCCGTACCATGATCCATCATATGAGTTCTGAGCCTTTTCGATGTATTCGATGGCACTATCAATAGCATCCAGGATCACCTGAGGCTTATAGTCAGGGTAATATTTGATAAAGTAGGTGAGTCCCAACACTGAAGAGTCCGTGCACTCGACATATGGATATTCCACCATGATCTGATTGAACACCTCCGCCGGACTCAATTTTTCCAACAACGGAGTAGCCCTGATAGCCTCATAGGCAGAAAACGATCCTTTCTCCCACGAACCCTTGTTCTGAATAAACAAGATGCGGTCCACAGCATCCTCCAAGTTCTGGCGGTCTATTTTGTCCGAGATCTGGCTGCCCAAGTAGTCGTCGTTCTCCACCATAATAATAGCCTTCATTGCCTCCGCAGTACAGTCACTGACAGTGTAGCCCTGGGTTTTGGTGCTAAAAGGCCATGCACCTTTCCGCAAGTCTCTGAAACTGCCTTCTTCACATTCTTCTGTGAACTGGGACCTGCGCAAGAAATGATAGCCTCTCAAAATCAAATCATGATACTGTGGGTGTTGGGCCATTCCAGCAACAATGAGGTACTGGCACATGAACGCCACGTCCCACACTTGCACTCCGTTTGTTCCCATTACAGTCATTCCCTGGGGTCCGTGGAACAAAACATCGTTTTTTCTGTTCAAAAAGCCCTGAAATGCCTTGGAGTCTCTTCCTTCTTCGATGTATGTGACGATCATGTTGAAGCAGAAGTTCACAGGGGCAATACAAAGATAGTCGGTGTTGCGGCACTCTTTCTTCACCAACTCGTATACTCTGTCACTGGCTCTCTTCAACAACCACTTTGGTCTCAAGTACTTCTCGTACCTCACAATCACCCAGTTCATCGCATCCAATACTTTTGTGTGAGGATAGTAGAGGTCGACGCCGCACACGTTGTTTCTGTGCCGGGAGAAGTCGATGGACTCGTAGGGTAACTGTTTAGGTAAGTAGATCTCCAGTCGCATTTCCTCCAACAACGGATCCAAACTACACGTACTTCTGTTGGCACACAAATAAGCTAACGACAAGTAGATGGCACGCGTGTGTACCCACCACTTTCCAGGATGAATCGGCATCCAATATGGAAGCATCCATAACTCGGGAGGAGCGGGATTAACACCTTCCCAATCGAACAAATTGAGCAACGAAAGCCACGCTTTGCCCCAATGGGGATTTCCTAGCGCGCCTCCGAGCTTGTGAAGTGTTCTTCGTGCTCGAACACACACTTCATGTTGTTTGTCCATGCCCAAAAGTCGAAGTCCAATATAATTGATGGTAGTGCCGAAACAGGTGGATTTATCCACCGAATGGAGGCCCCACCCGCCGTCGACGGGGTGAGCAGTATTGACAATGTATCGAATCATCTCGTGGCGGTACGCTTCGGGGATTTCTGTCTTGGTGAAGTAACTTGCTGCAATGTATCCAATGGTCATGAACATCGGGCCCTTATACTGGCATGCAAACATTCCCGCGTCCTCTTGAATGTATGAAAGAAACTCTGTACCTTTCTTAGCTGCATCGAACGGTGTCAGGATAATTTTTTCGGGTTCTGGACGGATAAAATCGTCCATTTCCAAGAGGTATTTCGTGGTGGAGGATTGGGGCTCGTCTAGAGCCTCCTTTTCGGACAAATAGTGCCAAGTTTCCCTTCCTAGTTCGTCAGTACGGAGTCTCCAACGAGACTTATCTGTCTGGGGAAGCCCCAATTGTTCGGAATAGTACATCGGAATAGCTAAAATTGGGTGCCAACAATTGAACGGATATTCTACTCCAGTGAACACACGTGATCCAGCACGTGACCTCACAAAAAAATCCTGGCTCTCCACCCTCATCTTAAAAAAAAAGTACCCATTCTGGAGCTAAAATCCAACAGAATGGCCAAAAGAACGTTGGAAGAAGCGGTGGAGGAAGTGGAATCCACAGTTCCCGAATCCATCCCGGCCGAAAACGGATTCTCCGACTCTGACTCGGACGAGGACTCGGACGATGAAAACGAAGAAAACGACCTAAACGAACAAAAACCAAATCCTGGAGCCCATTCTGGGAGACCCACTAAGAAGCAGAAAAAGCAGTTGACTGCTCAAGATGTTCAGATCGCACGTGAGGCTGCCGAGTTATTCAAGTCCAATATATTCAAGTTGCAAATCGATGAGCTAGTGAGTGAAGTCAAGATCAAAGATTCGCATGTCGCCAGAGTTGAGAAGGTGCTTCACAGACTTCACAGCTGTATTCTGCAAGTTCAACCACTCGAGAATCTCACTTTGGAGGAAGTTGAGCGCCACTTCAACCCGAAAAAAGTCACCATTCCATTCCCAGATCCAAAGCCCACAAAAGTCAACTACACCTTCTCGTACTTACCGCCCGAGGATGTGTCGCTTGTAGGATCATTTGGTTTGAAGACGGGAATTGCCCAGCAGAACGGCCTGGCCATAGATATCTCCTTGACCATGCCGTCTTCGTTGTTTCTGCCCAAAGATTACTTGAATTATAGAGCTTTGTACAAGAGAAGCTTCTACTTGGCGTATTTGGCCGAGAGCCTCATTCCCTTGACCAAGAAAAACAACTTGCCTGTGAAAATTGCATATCGCTACTTGAACGACGACGTTCTCTGTCCTGTTCTCACTCTCCACAGTATCAAGACAGACAATGACGAAGACTTGCACTTTGACAAGTTAAAATTCTCCATAAACTTGATTGTGTCGTTCCCGTTCGGGGTGTTTGACACCAAAAAGCTTTTGCCAGACAAAAATTGCATTCGTGTCCAGTCAGATTCCGAGGTACTTCCGCCTACCCCATACTACAACTCTTCCATTGTTTCGCTGATGACCTGCGACTACTACTTGAAGTTCCTCTATGCCAATAAGAAGTCCGCCGAGGCTTTCAAGGATGCATGTACATTGGGCCGCTTGTGGTTACAGCAAAGAGGCTTTGGCTCTGCGATTTCCATGGGAGGATTTGGTCACTTTGAGTTTGCCATTCTTTTGGCTGCTCTCTTGAATGGTGGAGGAACCACAGGAAACAAGATCCTCTTACAGGGTTTTTCATCATATCAGTTATTTAAGGGCGCAGTCAAGTACCTTGCAACCATGAATTTGTCCTCAGGGTACCTTTCATTTTCCAGTGAGTTGGGCGAATCCAATACTTGCAAGTACAACCCTGACGCAGGGTTCAACACTCCTACGATTTTTGATAGAAGCGTGAAGTTGAACATGTTGTGGAAAATGACCAAGTCCTCCTACCAAGCCGTACGTCTACATGCTATCAACACATACAACCTCCTTAATGATGTGGTCTACGATAGATTTGACGCCATTCTTTTACAGAAAATTGGAATCGACAGCTTGAAATATGACCTTGTTTACGACATCACTATTCCTGAAGACATGCACGAGTCGTTTGGTGCATTGGAGAAGATCTCATTCATCACATTTGACAACTACGTCAAGCACAAGGTTTATGCCGTGTTAAAGACTGCATTGGGCGAGAGAGTCACTAGTTTGGAGGTGATGAACGATCAGACAACTAGCAACTTCGCACTCACCAAGAGAAAACCTTGTACTCACCACAGCAATAATTACACGGTGGGCATCGAGTTGAACTCTGACGAATGCGATAAGCTAGTCACTAAAGGGCCGAACGACGCAGATGAAGAGGAGGCTGCCAAGTTTCGTTCTTTCTGGGGAGCTAAATCCACGCTCAGAAGATTCAAAAACGGAACCATCCAACACTGTGTGGTTTGGGACAACAAGGAATACGAGCCATTGGTTTCACAGATTGTTTCTTTTGCTCTCAACACACATGTGCATCCACTCATTTCGCAACGCATCTCGAGCAACGCTGCTCTTTTCAACAGCAGATTACCTACTCCGCTGGTAGCTGCTGCCGCAAGCCAATCAGTTGCCTCAACAGGAACCTTCACTCATCTCAAAACTGCCTTTGAAGACTTATGCAAGATTATGTACAACTTGGAGTTGCCGCTTGGAATCAAGTCGCTTCTTGCTGCCTCTCCCGCATTGAGAAACACCTCGATTCTACAGCCTGTTCCATTTGCTGTTTCTAATCCGGATTTCTGGAACGACGTCATCTTGCAATTTGAGACCTCATCAAGATGGCCAGATGAAATCAAGGCTTTGGAGAAAACTAAGGCCGCCTTCTTGATCAGAATTTCGGAAACGTTGAACAGAGATTCCACCTACAGAACATTCCTCACCAGGGACACGTCTATTCCGTTTAATGAGGACGTGACATTGTTGAACATTTTGACTCCAGGAGGATACGGATTCCGCTTCAGAGTCCTCAGTGAGAGAGATGAAATTCTATACTTGAGAGCCGTGGCCAATGCTGGTACCCAAAAGGCCCTTGTCCAGAGCATTTACTTGAAGTTTAACCAGAAGTACATTGGCCTGGTGAAACACACAAGAACTGTCAATATTCTTTCGAGCAGTTTCCCATATTACTCGCCAACCATAAGACTTTTCAAGCAGTGGTTGGACGCACACTGTCTTTTGCACCACTTTACTGACGAGTTAGTGGAGCTCATTGCATTGAAGCCATTTGTGGATCCCGCTCCATACACTGTTCCCAACTCGGTGGAGAAGGGATTTCTTCAAATTCTAAACTTTGTGGCTAACTGGAACTGGAAGGACGACGCATTGGTGTTGGATCTCATTAAAAGAGCCGAGGCCACCGTTGACGAGTTGGAGAACAAGTTGAACGATAAGTTGACCATTCAGGCATATCAGGTTATTCAGTCCAACTTCGAAAAAATTCGGAAGAGCGATCCATCTGGAATGAAGACCCAATTCTTTGTTGCTTCCAGAGACGACCCTTCCGGAATCTTGTGGTCCAACGAGGTTACGCTACCAATTGCCAGCAGATTGACTGCATTGGCTCGTGCAGCCGTACAGTTGATGCGTCTGCAAGGAATTTCCCAAAATGTCGTGGATCTCTTCTTCACTCCAGCAGTTAACGATTTCGATTTCTCCATCAGAACAAAGTCTACCGACAAGTCGATGGGTATCTCCAAACCCGGAGAGTTCAAGAACTTGGCTCTGCACGGGACATCGTTCCCCGAGGACATTACCACCAAGTATGACCTCACCTCGATGTTGGTTGAGGAGCTCAACAAGAAATTTGGAAACGTGATCATCTTCTCCACAAGAAAGTGCCCTGCGATCTTTAGTAAGACCGAGAGTATTGTGTGTGGAGTTTTCGTGCCCTCCGCCATGGCCAAGAAGAAGTTCAGAGTCAGTTTGGGTGTGGACGTGATTCCCTCTGGCGACGGAGACGAAGTTGTTTTGAACAAGCAAGATGTTTTCGACCAGATTGCCCTTTTGGGAGGTGATCTCATCAAGTCGATCAAATTCCGCAAGTAGATGGCCGCTTGGCCTGTATATACTGTACTATAGACATGGCCGTCTGGGCCCATTCACATGAAGTTGTAGCAGTTGATGATAATCGCCTGTGTATTAGCAATCTAGCGATTCCAACTTCTGACTAGTCAAAATCCGTTCTTACTTAGCAAATTGGTCACAGATTCTCGATGCACGATCCCACATTTGCATCCGACTTCCACAACCAGCGATACCCTACTGTTGAAGAAACTGTCCGGGAAAATGCCTCAGTACTATATAGAAGGAAGAAGTTCTTCCTCCAAGATGTACGAAAATTGGCTGGAACGCTAGGATACATGCTCATAGGGCTTGTGTATCTACGAGATTTGTCCATTTCTTCGTTTTTGGCCAGGACTCTCGTTCAGCATTTCCTCTCTGACCCTTTTCCTCCTCCCCAACAACTACTAATGGAAAATGAAAATCAGGAAGAAGCTAGAGCATATGTCAAGCTTGTATTCATTTTCACATTCAATGCCTCGGCTATGATTTTTCATCTTCTATCGGGAAAACTCGCCGTGAGAGGCGGAGATGGACATCTACATGGTGGACTCACCGTCCAATTTATAGGCGAGCGACCACCATCAAGTCGTTGGGAATTGGCTATTTTGGATGTTTTGATATTTCTCGATCAGATTGTATACCACGGGTTGACATGCGGAATCGACGACGCGGAGATTCTCCATACAAAGTGTCCACAAATTGAAGGTGACGACAGTGTATGTCCGGAAGTTGTCTCGAATGGATACAATGGTAATGTGACCTTGGTGACGTTGGACATATTTGCGCATATCAAGAAGGTGGTACTGTTTCGTGCACGGCCATTGCGGTTTACCATGAACCGGAACTCGATGAGGGTTCAAGAGTCAAATCCGCAGGTTTCAGGTTTGATGTTCAGTCGAGAGATGGCAGATAGAATGGCGTGAGAGAGGGTGAGTAGGGTGGGAGAAGTCAATTTCTTTTGATTGTGAGAGCATGAAAGAATCGAACTGGGTGAAGGCTACATTTGAAGTGAAGAGTTGGCTGAAAAATGAATGTATTCATCAAATGTTGCTTCTTGGACTTTACATATAGTTGCTGCAAATGGGAAGGGCGCTTCACATAGGTCTGAAAGGCAAAAGCTGATAGGTTATCCAGAAATGACGCTCATAAAATGCATTCTGTGACTAGGGCAAAGAAAAGGAAACAGTGGATTGCTTCCTATCAAGGACAGACTATTTTACTTCCCCATTTGCCGAAATACTTGCATCGAAGATGTCTATAGTACTCAAATGTGGTTTTTTCTCAAAGTATTTGTCGATGGTGTTCCTGTCGATTCCTCGTGATTCCAATTCCTATGTGTTACCCTCCTCTACATCGAGATTTGCCAAAATTCATCCTCACCTGTTTAACACCATTAAATGCTCCAGTACCGTATTTCCCATATTATCCTGACCTTATTCTTATCGTTGGTGTCCTTGAGCTCCTACAACATACACACACCCGTACCTCCCACAGATCAACCATCATCCATCAACCCATGATTCTGACAACTTCAATCAGCTTGAAATTGTCGCATACTAAGATTCTTCAGTCCAGAATTCTCCCTACAATTCCCATTCCTGGCTTTTTCCTCCCCATCTTCTACCACACATTTCTCCACCGTCTCCAGATCATCTCTCCATCGCACCCGTGCACCATCCTCATCTCACAAAAAAATTCAATTCTCCATCCCAGACTTCACCTAATCATGTCTAACATTGTCGGTATCGAGTACAATCGTGTGACCAACACGTCGTCGACGGATTTCCCCGGTCACTCAACTGAGGAACATGCCTGGGACCTCGAAAAGTTCAAGAGAACCTTCGAAATCGACATTTCCTACATTGCAGGCAGAACAGTTAATTTCGATTTGATCCACATCGACACTTCTATCGTCAATGCATTCAGAAGAATCATGTTGGCCGAGGTTCCTTCTGTTGCTGCAGAAACTGTCTACATCTTCAACAATACCTCTGTCATTCAGGATGAGGTTTTGTCGCATAGAATCGGACTTATTCCATTGAATGTGGATCCAGATTCGTTGGTTTGGCTTGATCCTGCCGCCGACGAGGAAAACCGCTACAATGATAACAACACCATTGTGTTGTCTCTTGACGTCAGCTGCACACGCAACCCTCATCCTCCGGCCGGCACTACCGACCCCAAATTGCTTTATAGAAACTCAAGTGTGTACGCCAGAGATTTAAAGTTCGAGCCTCAGGGTCGCCAGGCGGAGCTTTTCAGAGATTCTCCAGTGGAGCCCTGTGATCCAGACATCTTGTTGGCCAAATTGCGTCCAGGTCAGGAGATTTCATTGAGAGTTCACTGTATTTTGGGTATTGGCAGTGACCACGCCAAATTCTCGCCAGTTTCGACCGCCTCATACCGGTTGTTGCCTGTGATCGACATTTTGGAGCCTATTGTCGGCGACCTGGCCAAGCGCTTTCAAAAATGCTTCCCTTCGGGCGTGATTGGAATCAACGAAAATGATGAAGCATATGTGAAAGATGCTCGTAAAGATACTGTATCAAGAGAGGTTCTCAGACATGAAGAGTTCAACGGAAAGGTCAAGTTGGGCCGTCAAAGAGACCACTTTGTGTTCAACGTGGAGTCCACGGGTGCCATGGCGCCTACCGAGATTTTCCTCAAGTCGGTGAGAGTGTTGAAGAACAAGGTGGACTACTTGAGAAACTGTCCAATCAGCCAATAGGGGGGCAAATAAATAGTTCCGCTGTGGGCCCTGTCGGTCTACATGTACATTAGAATAGCATCTGTCATTTTTGTAACCATTTATCTACACCAATTGCTTTCTCAGACCCTTGAAGAACAACTGCACCACGGTGATCTGCAAGAACGCCATTCCCACCATCAAACACACCTCCAAAATAGAGAAATAGTAGATTCTCGACTCCGTCAGCTGCACGGTGGCCTGGTTTCTGTTGTTACGAGTTTTGTAGTACTGCAACGCTCTCTTGAGATCATCCAACTGTCTGTCGATGCTTTCAGCAGTACCTTTCATGGCCTCTACGTGTGCAATCGGCTTGGTGTTGGGCTGTTTGGGCATCTGTGCCCGGAATGCCGACGAGGCGTCCCCCTCGTATTTGATTTCAAAATCAACAACCTTCTCGGCAAATGTCGACATTTCGTTCAGGAAACAGAACTCGTACTGGCCCGGATGTTGGGCATTGAATGAAAAATCTCCCTGTCTCTGTTTAGTCGCTTCATCCAACACTCTGTTTGTGGGGTCTTTGATGGTGTAATCGACGTCAAAAGATCCACCCTGCTGCACAGCAAAGTAGAAACTGACCTGGGTGTTTTCTTTCTCGGTATTAACGTAGAAACACGCATGTTCTTTAGCGGGCAAATTGAAAGTTAAGGCCGAGGCGGCGATAACCTGGAAAACGGCCAAAAGGGCCACGCAGCGTGAAAGCATGGATTGGTTTTTGGTCACGGTATGGTTGTTTCTGGATCCTGGACGTGTCAGAAAAAATAGGTGTAGGTCGTGCGAAGCACAGGATCTAGGGTGGGAGATCAAATTTGTGTGGAGACTGGTTGGGGGAGTGGAGAGGTGGTTGGGATAAGTAAAGTTGTGATGAAGTGGTAATGTATTGGTTTGTTAATTTTTATGGATATTCTTGTAGATTTGGTATGATATATTGAAATGCAGAATGGCTGCGAATTGTGAGGAAAGTGGGGTTGGAAAGCAGCGATGCCACACAGTCTTCTTGTGGATCCCGTGGTTTCTCCGATCCAGTAGTGATGCAGCGTCATTAAATCGCAAGCGCTACTTCACCTTCGTAAAGTGCTTTGACACATTCACCAGGGTGGTTAAAGTCAAGAATTTGCGCTCAACTTCATGGTGGGGCCAGAGTGGAAGTAAACGACGGTCCAGATAATAACTACATGAACATTGTCATGGCCATGAAGAAGCGAGCTTTCAGCGGTATGAAATATTGTTGGTAGAACTTTTGCCATTCCTAAAAAGTGAAAGAGTTCAACTTTCTGATTTGTTTCCCTCATGTTAGACGTGCTAATCACTTGTTGGGCATCCTCCGTTCTCCCGCTTGTGACTTAGGGACCCCCATCGTACTCCATAGGTCGCACATTGATGCCATTGTGTCCCCAGAAATAGTGGATTTACTCCCCCCGTGGTCAATTCCTTTGCTCTCTCCTCAATACTTAAAGGTTCTATTCCTAGCCTTAATGGGATAGCCATGTCCTTTGGAATCAAGTTGTCAAACCTGGAGGGATATCTGACCATTTAGAACCTACGGATATTCTCTTGTGATATATTCATTTGGAGACTTGCACACTCAGATCTGGAAAAGTCCCTTCAGACCTTTGAAGGCTTGTGTAAGAGCGGCATGACTTGCGTCAAGAAGTTGGTTGAATTCAATTGGGATGAAAGAATCCCAAGACGAGGATTCGTATTGCCAATAGATATTATTATGTAGGTGTATATTCAACTCGAATTTTATTCAGTTCTGCTTAAGATTTTTTTGGTGGACTCTGTAGCTTTCTCATTGTGGTGATCAATAGATATGGCCGCTGATGTGTGGTATAAGACGGTGACATTGAGCTTTACTTTCACTTCATCGTAATAAGAGTGATAATAAAAGGGAATGATTTGTGATCTCAGGTTGTTGGCGGTATTTAATCCTGGCTGTTCATCTCATGATTTGATTCACATTGTTGTTATAGTTTGACTAGTAGGCTCTTGGCCAAAGATCGTAGTTATGCTTATACGCATAGAGAAAAGAGGACCCTTCTAAGTAGTCGGAGGAGAAGACTGAGGCATCGGCAAAGGTGCAAAAAACTAGAAAGAGAACAGTGATACTTAAAGTCAGGAGCCCCAGCGTCATGGGCGGCCCGTAGGAAAAGGGGCCCCAAGAGTAACTAACAGAAGGGTAAAGAATCGAAAGAAGAAACAAGCGAAATGATCATTAACGAACAAAAACTCTGATTGGTGTCTATTACAGTGGTTAACATTTGAAAAATTTGACTCAGTTCATTTCCAGCCGGGCTGACGGCACAGATCACTACCTCCAAAAATTTCATTCTACTTCTTTTTATCTCACCATGATCTCTTTTTTATCATCTAATCTTTGATATCCATGTATTCCTCATATGGTACCATTACATCCACTTGGAATTATTCGAGTTAAGCTACATACGACCGAGACCATATTCGATAAATCTCGGCTGTACTTCCTAGAAGAGCATACGACTGAGACCATATTCGATAAAGCTCGGCTGTACTTCCTAGAAGAGCACACTCCGAATTGTTTAACTAAATCCGTCATACTGCCGAGTATCTTACCCCATTAGGCAATGAGCCCGAATTTATCATTCACAAGTAGAGGAATGCAATTCCAAGGACACGGAGATACATGCGCCGATAGGGGAGAGGTCTCTTTGATAGTGGCCCAGATAACTTCTCCATTGGGCAAAACACCGAACATCATCAGCTGGCTCAACTCAACTATCTCTCTATTTAAATCACTATAATTCTCATGCTTGTCTAACCATAACAAAAACCCTTCAATCTAAAACAACAAACATGTCTTACCTCCCCGTTCCAATCTCAGGAAAGTTCGGTTTCGGCTCAATGTCAATGACCTGGACCCCTGCGCCTGTTCCTTTCGAAAAGGCATTTGCTTCCATCCAACATTGTCTTGACAATTACGACATCAGAGTGATCAATGGCGGCGAGTTCTACGGACCAGACCTGTTAAACTTGAAACTTTTGGGTGAATTCTGGGAAAAATATGGTGATAAGTATCCTGGTTTGGTTATCTCCATCAAGGGAGCTATCAATGTTACCACTTTAGTTCCAGACGGCTCTAAGGAGTCAATTGATAAATCTGTTAACAACATTATTAGCCACTTTCCTAAGGAGAAGGACAAACGTCCAACTCTCATCTTTGAAATCTCTAGAGTTGATCCAAGGGTGCCTTATGAAGAAACAATTGGGAATATCGCAGAGCATGTCAAGGCGGGCCACATCGACGGAGTCTCCCTTTCTGAAGTTGGACAGGGATCTATTTCCAAGGGAATAGGAGCCTTCCCGGTTTCATGTGTGGAATTGGAATTCTCGCTTATGTGCCAAGACATTGTTGAAAATGGAATTTTGGCTCTTTTGTCCAAGCTCCAGGTGCCCATCGTGGCCTATTCACCATTGTGCAGAGGCTATCTTACTGACTCCACAGCAAAGGATCCAGAAACATACCATCGTATGGTCAACAGACCTGGGGATATCAGATCGAATTTTGGTAAGTTTTCTAAAGAGAATTTTTGGAGCAATATCAAGGTTGTCCAGAACTTGCAGAAGTTTGCTGAAAGTAAAGGCACGTCGCTTGAATCGTTGGCCTTGTCGTGGATTCTTGCAATTAGCGAGCTGGAGAACTTCAACGGAATCCCCAAGGTGTGCAAGATTCTCCCCATTCCTAGTGGAAGCACGGCCGAGAAAATCGACAAGAACCTAGGACATATTGTGGAGTTGACTGCTGACGATTTGAAGGATATCAAGGAGATTTTGAATGAAACGAAGGTGGTGGGCGCTAGATACACTGAGAACCATCCGGACTTTGCGTAGATTCTGCAGCTGACAGAATGAATAGTTTTTTTAGAATGAGTGAATAGAAATGATTTTATTTATCAACGAACGAAGCGGTTAATCTTATGCACTTAGTTGGCTTAGTGTCGGAGTCTATTATTACAACAAACTAATACTCATGGTTTGAAAAGGATATTGTTCGAATCGATGGTGAATATACGATTGTTAATCTAACAATGGATCAAATAACTACTTATGAAACTACCAGCAAGCGAAATAATTACAGTGAATCGGTAATTTGAGGTTCCAGGTAGCGAGGAAAAGTTTGCCTACCTGAATTCCAACTTAACAGTGTTGTAGGTGGGTGACTCAAACTTTTATATGGCTTAGTTCTGCAACAGGAGGGTGCAGAAGTAGGCAGAAGCAAGTAGATGTAAGTAGATGTAAGTGGACGTAAGTAGATGTAAGTACATGTAAGTAGATGTAAGTAGATGTAAGTAGATGTAAGTAGATGGTAGATGTAAGTAGATGTAAGTAGATGTAAGTAGATGTAAGAATATGTAAGCATAAGATTACAGCAGCAATCAGAACCAAAGGCTCTATAAAAGCTGATATTGTGCACAAATCATGATCACCTGGTGGCCGTATGCCAGCTAATGTACTTTCAGGACTTGGCGTGTTGAAGACCACAAACGCAACAGATCCGTACACCAATTTCTTAAAAACCCATACACCAGGGTAGAAACACCCATACACCATTTGTATCACATCAGTACACCAGGCTTTAACGACCACCGACAACAAACAACAATAACCTTCAACACCGAACAACATTGAAGGGCTAATCGTATTCGATATTCTGAGAAATTCTATTGGTTAATCCCCAATCATATAATCTGAAATAGAGTCATCGCCTTGCTCACCATTACTTAATTCTAGCTCTTGCTCATGAGAGAGACAGGTACAATCTCTTGACCAAGTTGTACAACTTTCATCCTAGATCAACTACGAAACTTCACTTCCCTCTCCGCTCTAAACTCCTCTATCTATCAATTACGTCGATCAGTACACTCCCTATATACATTTACACAGTGTACACCATACGTCCGAGCTGGTCGAAACCAACCGCTCTGTCCTTCTTTCTGTCTCTTCTCAGCGCTCCGTAACGGAAACCCACCTGTCCCGATGTAGCTTTGGTGAATCTAAGTTGGGTGTCGTCTCCCTTCTTCTGCACTCCCACCACAACCTTATTCAATTTAACCGTTTTGTTGTTCTCCTCGGAAACCTCCGTCAAGTTGTCCAACGTCTGCTGGGCCGGTTCTAGGCCAAAAATTTTGGCAGCATCCACTGGGCCGAATGGCTCACTTTCGCTGATGGTTAAAAACCGCTGATGCAACGTCTTATGAGGAGTAGGGATTTCCGTCAAGTTGTCGGCCTCCTTTGGAGGATCGTACAAGGGGAACATTTTCGTCATGACTCCGGAAAACTTACTCAATTCCTTGCTGAGCTTACCCTGACTTGTTAGTATAATGTCTTCACTCGGAATGCCTTTCAGTAATGTGCAAAGCTTTAACCACGTCGGTGTCTTCAAGACTAATCAAATAACTCATCATTCAGGCAAAAAGGGGAATATACATACCTGTTCTCTCCAGCCCTTCTCGATCTGCTGCAACTTGACAATGGCCTCAACTCTCGTGAGCTTAATACCATATTTATGTGCAATCTCCTGTGGCAGCACGTTGGCTTCCACCACCTCGCTATATATTTTCTGTTTCAAGTCCTCCGAAATCACCGACGCTGTCTTGCAGTGAAGGTTCTGTGGGAACGGATGCAACGAAGGATTTCTCTTGATATCCATTGGTCGGGAATATTGCTCTTTGCCGGGAGTCACCACACTGTGGCCGTCGGGAACAACATAGTTGGGAGTGTGATTTTGTGGTGGATAGTAGTACTTGTTTCTGTAGTACTCACCCCGAATGTTTTTGGGACCTAGCCATGATTTCAAGTGTCTTTGAAAGAACGAGCTATGATCCTTTTTGGGGTGGGACAATGCCACCAACTCGGCCCTATATCTCGGGTAAGCGGGCTTTCTTTTTGCTGTTCTGACACTCTGAAGCAGCACAGCCTGAAGAGAGCTCCCAGAGGGGGCTGTTCTGGAGAACATTGGAGTTTTAATGTTGGAGAGGAAAAATTTCGGAGAAAAACTGGTGGATGTCGCGATGTCGCAGAAATGTCGTGGCTGGGGTGGGTGTAGTGGCCAGTGGATTTAGGAATAAATACGGGAATTCTGGGGATTTTAGAGGGTTCTGTGTAAGAGATCGGGCTAAGTTTATAATTTTGAGGTGGATTTTTGTTATTTTTGTGTGTGGTGGTCTGCTACGCTGATACAGTGAATCAAGTGATTGTGGGACAGATTACTAGACCGGTCTTGGGCATCATTTAGACATTTGAAGATAAAATTGGAAAATCTGGAGATATAGAATAATTTGGAGTTGGTCAAGTTTTTCCATTTTTCTTTTATTGTTTTTAGTTCTCTTTTGTGATTTCTCATAAACTGACAGTGAGATATGTGTACTATAGTAAAGATTGTGAACATTGTACGCAGAATATAAGGAAAAATAAACCAGAATTCTAGAGCTAATTTGAAGAAGGATTAAGTCAGCAAAATCCAACAATCGATTCCGGTCAATTCACCTAAATTCGCCAAGATCATGATTGCAACACGACCTGCATATAGAGCATACCTCTAAGGCACCCTTCAACAAGTCAGAGCACTTAATGAATAATAAAAATGTATTCACAATTCTCAGACCAAGTGAATCCCAACCATTAGTTTCCCACTTTTTCACACACTCTCTTCTTCCCTTTGCTTCTTCTAGAACCGGCTAGAATTTTGCACCCGTACACCACAATACACGCCTAGTGTGTCCCCAAGACACTTTTCCTAATTCTTCTAAAGGCTCCAAAACCTCCGGATAACATAAATTCATACCCCAAGATGGACTCGGTGGTCACGTCCTTCAAGAAATTACGAGAACGCGTCTCTCCCGCAAAGAAGACATCGCTACTCCCCGCTGGGGAACACATTCACAACAAGCTTCTAGACTTAGAGATGGAACTTGCAAAGAAGCGCCGAAGCTCGGTGGATGATCCGTTTGCAGACAAATCGAGCAAAATGGCCAGAAGGGGCGATGTATCTAGAGATGACTCGCCCACGCGTTACGTGTCGCCCATTGGCTCCGACACCATCGCAAGCTCAAAGTATATTCGAGATCTGAACCTCAGAGGCGAAGGAAGGGAACAGTTGACTGATTCTAAGGAATGTGTGGTTCTGGAAGACCAAGAGAGGGTGGCTGCTGAGACTGCAGAAGACGATGCGGTCACCATCGAAGTGTTGGAGGACATGCATAAGCTAGAACAGTGTTTTCCTATTTTGGCAGGAAAGTATCGGTTGCTCGACAAGATTGGCGAAGGAACCTTCTCTACCGTGTATAAGGCAGAGGCAGTCAACGGTGCTGTCGTTTTGGGTTCTCAGATATGGAAGTCGCCGCCACTCCACCGCACAGTATCCCGTTCCCAGAAAAAGAAGAACCCACTCGTGGCTCTCAAGCAGATCTACGTGACATCGTCGCCTAATCGTATTCACAATGAACTCAGCTTGCTCTACATGTTGAGCGGCAACTCCCATGTGGCTCCCTTGCTTGATATTTTGCGCTACCAAGATCAAGTGGTAGCAATACTTCCCTATTACCAGCATGCGGATTTCCGGGACTTTTACCGGGATCTCCCCATCAAGGGCATTAAGAAGTATATGTGGGAGCTTCTCCAGGGTTTGGAGTTTGTGCACAGCAAGGGTATCATTCATAGAGACCTCAAACCGACAAATTTCCTCTATGATCCATTCAAGGGAAAAGGTGTGCTCGTGGACTTTGGCTTGGCAGAGAAGATGCCTCTGTCCATGTCGTCCTCCAACCGCTCCACGAATATGTGTCCCTGCTTGTCCAAAGATAGGAGCTCCACCACAAAACTCCATCTGAAACGCCTCAACATCAAGGCCGCATACCCCAAGCTGGACCAGCGTCCTCCAAGAAGAGCCAACCGTGCTGGTACTCGAGGGTTTAGAGCTCCTGAGGTTCTCTTCAAGTGTACAAACCAGTCGGTGAAGATCGATATTTGGTCCGCTGGCATTATCTGCTTGTCACTCTTGGCACGCAAATTCCCTCTTTTCAACTCGCCCGACGACATCGACGCCCTTGTGGAAATTCTTCTTATATTTGGCGTCGAAAAGCTCCAGAAATGCGCCGAACTCCATGGCTGTGGTCTCGAAACTAGCATCCCCAATATCCTGTCCACGAGCTACAACGGTAACTTAGTGAAGCTCTTGACTTCGGTTCTAAGCCACGAAGAAGAGAACGGATGCCTTCCTCCCGATTCCGTCATCTACGATACCTTGAAGTATCTTGACTCCAACAGTTACACCCTTATTAAGCCTTCGCTCCCCACCAGTCAAGATGTCACTAATGAAGAATACAACCATTTCAAGAAGGATCTTGAAGGATATAACGACCTCAAGCATTTGCTTCAATTCATCTACGGATCTGTTAACTTGGATCCTAGCAAGCGTCAATCTGCAAGCCAGCTTATGAAAGCACCTTTCTTTGCCGAGATGGCCATACACAAGGATGACGAGGTGTTGTTGTGAATAATTTATTGAATGAAAATATAAATGCATCGAAGAACTCATTGGTTCATATTTGAAACCTTGGAAAGGCTCCACATTAATGCGAACCTGCTGTGTTGCTATCGTTGCTCGAGACCAGTTCAGAACGTACTCTTTTCCTGGAATGTAATGACTGAGCCCTTGAGTTGAGATCGGCCAATCTCTTGTCCTCTTCGTAGAACGCTCTATTCCATTTTCTGTTGAGCTCACTTATAAGCTTATTTTGCTGTCGGAGCAGCAGAGCTTCCCGAGAAGGAACAGATTGCAGAGACAGCACAGGAAATCCAGCCATTGGCGGAGAAGGAGACCTGCGCATGGGAAGGGATGTTGGAGGAGCATGCATTGTTGAAGGAGCCAGCGCAGGAGGCTCGGGCAGCAGAAGATAACGATGTAGTAGTCCACGCAGCGGCGTAGGCAGCAGTACATCAGGAAATCTTGTTTCCTCACTAGCCATTGACGCAGACGTTCCCAGTAGCTGGCTGTGTGGACCTAGAAGTTCCAACTGAATGTCTTTGGAGAGAAGAAGTCTCTTCTTAAGAAATATGGATTGGGTGATGGAGGAGTTCCGCTGCTTTTTTCCAGCAGTCCGTGAAGACACCGGTAGAGAATCCAGATCCGGGTCAGGATAATGTTGTTGATGATGGAGGTGGCTGGGATTAGCCAAGTGTACATGATGCAGATTGTGGTTTGGGGCATGAAGGGTAGTTCCTTCGTTGGCCAACGAAAGAGGCGAAGGAGTGGAGTCCTCCAACGCTTTTGTTGTCGGTGGTGCAGACGACACCTTGGGTACCAAGTGATTGTCGTACTTGAACTTAAAGTCCTTCTTGAGGCTCGAGAGAAACGTCGGTTTCAGGATCTTATCGCTAGAACGGCGCCGCCACTTGAATCGCGACAACAGAAGCTCCGACTCCGAGTCGTCGTCGGAATACACAACGTTGTTGGCTTTGGGCCGGATTTTGGACATTCGGTGCGATACATAGCTATCTTTCGAATCATTGGGCGAAACAAGTGGCACCAACGACGTCAAACTGACAGAAGAGTCGTTGCGTACGGGTCGGAGAAAATTATCGTCGATGGAAACTATGGAGTTTCGGGGCAGTTCCAAGCTGATAATGGACATGCTGCGATGTTGGTTGGAGATGTTTGAACCAATTGAATTCATGGACGACGAGCGTTGCTTTTTCGATTGCACGGGGGCGCTAACGAGTTTTAGTACATGGGGACTGGAGGATTCACTAAGCGTCTCGGATGAGCTCATGGGGCTATTTCTTTCTGATGGACCGTTCATTGCGATGGCCAGTGGTGGATGGCCGGCCACGTTGGCGGAGATAAGACGGATTAAAGCAGGGGAAATGCAGGGAGTTTAGACTTCACAAACAACTGCAAAATGGGGAATCTGCAAAAGTTCAATAATCACCTCCAACTAGTGACCACGGTTAAGACAGCTTTTTTTGTCGATAACCTTGATACACAATCGCCTGCAGAGAGGCGATGCGATGAGACCGGTGTGCCCCATACATAATCTAAAAGACAAGTGCATCGGCGCGGGGGAGAGCGACGGAATAGTTACGAAGATCTAGGGGGAATCAGCCAATCAGGAGCGAGGATTCAAGATTATTAATGGTGCAAACGGCGACTGTTTCGCCTTGGGGATCGGACCCTATTTAAGGTTGTTCGACGTATCCTGCGGGGTTAAATGCAGGATAGCGCAACCCACGGCTGATTGTGGCTGGTCACCACCTTAAGACGGCGAAATCGAGTGAAAGGGCGAAGCAAGAAAAGGCTAATTGCAAACGTTTGAGAACATTGCACCTTATTGATTTCAGATGCTATGACTGGTTTCCAGAGTATTTGGCACGTGTTTCCTCCTAGGTTCTTGCTTGAGAATGTCGCACGACCCCAGATATTGACCCCACCCCAGAGATCACCTCTACATTCATTCGCCCTATCTCCGTATTAGATGAAACCAGTGGCAAATTGTGAAGTTTATGTCAGCTGGGGATTATGCCCGTTGACTGGCATTTCGGAGTTTCCCCTTCTCCGCTCCGTATTTTTGCAACCATAAACGGCGTTATGTCCGTGACCGAAGGAGTATTTAGTGCAACACAGATCCCACCATTCTAGCAAAGATTCATATAATAAAGAATTGATCTAAGCATGCTGAATTCAATGTTGTTCAAATTCATCAAGGAAAGCTTCTGGGGTCGAGTCATCTACCACTTGTCTCGTAGAAAAGTGTTCAATTACAAGGAAGAGCAAGCTGGCTATGTTGTTCCAGTTAAGTATAAAGGAAAAGGAGAAATGCAATTGGAAAATGATGGCTCTAATAATCTGGAGACCGGCGCCGAAGAACTGTTCGGTTCTCGGTCACCTGAATCCGACACAATATCTCAGACTGGAGAAAAGGTAGATGATATAAGCAGCAATGACTTGATTATTGTGGATTGGGACGGCGACGATGATCCAGACAATCCCTTGAACTGGCCCTTACCATACAAAGTTTTCTTCATTTTCGAAATTGGAATCTTGACGGCATTTGTCTACATGGCCTCTGCCATCTACACTCCAGGCGTTGAAGAGATCAAGGAGAAATTTAACATTAATGGGACATTGGCTGTGTTGCCTTTGACCCTTTTCGTGTTTGGCTATGGAATTGGGCCCATGGTGTTTTCTCCAATGTCTGAAAATGCTCGCCTTGGCCGCACCTCAATCTACATCGTCACATTGTTCATTTTCTTCATCTTGCAAATTCCCACAGCTTTGGCCGACGACATAGCCTCTTTGTGCGTATTGAGGTTTATCGCTGGTTTCTTCGCAAGTCCATGTTTAGCCACAGGAGGAGCCAGTGTAGTTGATGTTACGAGTATGCCCTATATTCCCATTTCCATCAGTGCATGGTCAATTGCGGCCGTGTGTGCTCCATCCATTGGTCCATTGTTTGGCGCAATACTTACTGAGAAAGGAAACTTCCACTGGACTTTCTGGTTCGTGTGCATTACGTCCGGAGCATCGTTTTTGGTGTTGGGATGGTTTCTTCCAGAATCTTATGGAAAGACCATCTTATACAGAAAGGCAGAGAGATTGAGAGCTTTGACCGGTAACGACGACATTGTCAGTGAGGGCCACATTGAAAATAGTAAAATGACCGTCCACGAGATGGCAGCGGATATTCTCTGGAGACCTTTTGAGATCATCATCTTTGAGCCGGTTGTGTTGCTCATCAATATCTACATTGGACTCATTTATTCCATAATGTACCTCTGGTTCGAGGCGTTTCCTATTGTGTTCTTTGAAGTTCACCACTTCACGTTGATTCAGATGGGTGTTTCGTATTGCACCATCATGGTTGGAATCTTGCTAGGGGGTGTATTCTACATCCAGCATATTCGAAAGGTGTTTACCAAGACTTTGCAGAACGGGGACATGGTGTATCCCGAGGTGTTTATTCCTGTTGCAATAGTTGGAAGCGTATTGATGCCTATTGGCTTGACCATCTTTTCTTGGACCAGTAGTCCCGATATCCACTGGATTGCGCCGATGATCGGTGCCCTCATTGCTGCCGCCGGGGCATTTTTGATATTTCAAACCTTGTTTAACTACTTGAGCATGTCTTTTTACAGATTTGTTGCATCGGTGTTTGCTGGCAATGATTTATTTAGAAGTTTAATGGCCGGGGCGTTTCCTTTGTTTGGGAGAGCGTTGTTTTTGAACTTGAGCATCGACAAGTACCCAATTGGTTGGGGTTCACAGATTTTGGCGTTTTTGACCATGTTAATGATTGCTATTCCTGTTTTATTCTACTTCAATGGGCCCAGATTGAGGGCACGGTCCAAGTATGCGGGAATGTAGTTGGATTAAAGTTTACATGATGAGATGAGTGGTTTTAGGAAATGGCTTACTTAATGTTTTTACGAATTATGATGACAGAGTTTTGAATGTTCTCACTTTTGTACTTGAATCTCACCAGTGGACCACCGCATGAAGTAACTTCTCATTTTTTTTCTATTATCTCGGAGATAGTCCTGAAATATCAATTAGGGACGATTCCGACCAACTCATCTGACGGCTCCCATTGGGAGCTCTGGAGTTGATTACAAATAGGTGGAGTCGACGGAGATAGACCTCATTGAGACTAGGGCCGCACAACTCATTCGAAACCAAGACATTAGAGCCGATCTAAATTTGGATTAATTCAGGGGCAAAGGCTGGGGAAACGGTTATGAGTACTTTGAGGTCTTGGGTTTTAGAATGTAGTACTAGTGAAAGGGTTGGCAATAATTATCAGGCTCGCAAGCATTTGATGGACAACAAAGATATGGAAACAAATAAAAACAGCTTCAACTCATCGCTATCCATTACAGTGTTTCCAAATCGAGGGGCTAATTTTACACATACCATAGAAGTAATCATTCCCGCAGCCCCTCTCTTCAGCTGGTATTTAGACTAGCGTCAAACCTATCTCAAACTCCAGAATCAATCATGACCAAACAAACGAAAAAATAGCACCTCCTTCTGCACTGCAGTAAAATCAGAAGCATCATTCGAAGATACGAATATTCCGATGTTTGTTCCTTGTGACGTGGCGCAACTTCTTTTACAATTAGCTTTCTGCATCAAATATGAGTCAGTCAGGAATGGGCACAAGAAGAAATTGGGAAAAAATTGGACACAATCTTGTCTTGCTTTCATGTGGACGTTCTATCCTAATTAAAATAAGAAGTCCACTGTCGTAGTTCTGATTTTCTTAGAAGAACGACAACTTCTAGTCATAAAAATGTCAGTAGGCATCAGTAACGTTCTGATGGAAAATTAATACAATAGCTAATTCGCCCAGCCGCCATCGAACTTCATGTATAAGAACCATACCAGGCCGCCCAAGCTTCTGTCCTCAACAGCCCTCTTTAATTCCACTCTTCTTGAAGCCAGTTCCAAGCTGATGATGGATATGCTGCGATGGTGGTTGGCTAATGTGCTTGAGCCAATTGAGTTCACTGATGTCGAGCGCTTCTTACTGGATTGAGCAGGTGCGGTGACGACCTTGAGGATGTGGACTGGAGAAGCCGCTGAGCTTCTCTGATGATCTCAGGTGTCTTTGACAAGCTCATGTGCCTCTGACAAGCTGATGGGGTTGTCTCTTTCTTACGGACCGTCCATGGTATGTGGGACGCAGCGGGGTGATCAACCACGTTTACAGAGATAGGACTGAGCCAAATGGGGAAATGCAAGGGGCTTTTGACTACAACAGTGAGCTCTACGTGAAACTGGCGATGTTATGTTACCACCGTTACTAACCACAGGTAAAGTGTCAAGCGAGCTGTTAAGATTCTAGGTTCCTTGTACAGGATTACAACTTGATGAGAGAATATTGAAACGTGTACTATCTCTCAGTTTAGGGAAAGCCCAATAGTCTTCTGATAGAATAGTTGAATTAGCTTGATTCTTTATTCCTTTCTTTCTTGGGATCTCCACATTCTAGAGCCAGACACACTTACATAACAGTGCTCTGCTCCGTAGTCTGCATATCACCTTACTGTAGAGTGTGTATGCTCAACACGAGCGGTCACCTGCAGAGAGGCGATGCGATGAGACTGTACCCCAGACTTGTGTCAATCACTGCATGAGGGAGGGGACCGCAAGAGGGGGATACCGGAAATTCAGGGATAGAAACCGGCCACCCAGGAGCGTAGATTCAAGAAGGAGAGCGTGAATAGCCTTTTCTGGGGAAGCGGATGGAGCACTATTTATAGTAGAGTTGCTTCTGCTGCACGATTGTCTGCAAATGAGGCAACGTACGGCTGATACACGCTAATCGTTACGATCACTTCGAAAATTAGCAGCAAGGCGAGAAAATGACAATTACGAAACTTCAACAAAGAATATTCAATTGAATGCAATACCTGGAGGTCAATAATATTTGGAAGAAAATAATCTTAGGAAGCACCACATACTTTAGTAATTGCTGCCCGAACGTATCGATGTGATCAACATCAGAAAACAGAAAGACTTGACCTAGATCATCCAGCCAGAATCAAGAGAAACCATAGAATCTAATTGCAAACTTTCATTTTATCTTCACTGATCTTGGCAAGATGATGTATTCCTACGACTCCGCCTTTAATTAACACGTGAATATCTTAGGTCCATATCTAATACTGAATAGATAAATCGCAAGTCACATTACCAAACGTAACGGAAGAACTTCTCCTTCTGCTTATCAGTCAAATCAAGAGCATCTGTCTCAGGATCAAAATTATCCTCAGCATATCCATACTTCTTGTCCCTTCTTTTGTTCTCGAAATAGCAGCCAGCGCCATATACGACAATACAAACCAAGGAAGCGCTTGTAAACCCTAAGATAGCATGATATCCAGTTCTATAACCAGGTGCTTCACTAAAAACTGCGGAGCAATGATGTTTGAAACGCAGTACGCTGTAAAGTTCACAGCGTTCACCACACTCTTCTTGGTGTGTCCTGCCGTGTTTGCAAAGCAAATAGCAGTCATGCACACATAGGGACCCCAGTAGAAGTAGAAGAAGTAGTAGGCAACCAACAAGCTTGACTTATGGTCACGAGGAAGCTTCATCATAAGAATGCAACAGATCAAAGGACACAAGCAAACAACGGCAGCAGCAGTCGTTCTGAACTTCTTGGGAGAGAAAAAAGTTACCAAAGCAATAATCCAACTGCTTGTAGTCATGAAAACACCAGTAGGCATCCCCAAGAGGGTTGTTCTGATAGGAGAGTACCCAAGCCCCGAAACAATCTGAGCAGCGAAAGTCACCAAGCCACCATTAGAAATATTGTTGCACAAGGCAAATAGCGCCATCACCCATGTTTTCCAGTCCATAGCAGCCTCAATAATTTGGTACTTTTTCAATTTTCTGTTTTTGGTGCCAGTTCTGTTCTCAGCAGTTCTGTCAATAGCGATGTATTTCTCCTTCTCCGAGAGCCACTTGCAAGCCATGGGCGAATCAGGCAAAATGAGGTACAAACATAACGTCAAAAGCAACGTGATGCTGCCGAACACCAAGAAGAGCAATCGCCAATTGGCTATTTTCGAGTGTGCATGCCCCACAGCGTAAGACAAGATACCGGTGACAAGCGAAGAAAAACCAGAAAACCAAATGGCGGTTCTAAAGGGCTGCTCTTCCTTTTTGTAGAACATGGCGGTTATGACAGAACAACTAGGGAATAAGAAAGCTTCACCCATACCCAACAAGAATCTCATGGCACCCATTGCAGCAAAATTATTGGCAGCTGCCATACACATAAGCACAGCGTTCCAAGCAGCAAACGAGAGGCACAAAGTCTTCCCGACTGGGAATCTTTGAAGCAAAAATGTTGCTGGAAACTCGGTGATCAAGTATCCAAAATAGAAAATTGACCCGAGCCATGAGTATTGGGTACCGACCAAGTTGAGATCTTTCTTCATTCCGTAGACAGCAGCGTTCGAGATGAGGATCTTGTCAGCCGCAGCAAAAGTGATGATCAACGTCATGATGGGCATCAACATCAAGTCAATCTTTCTCAACACCTTCTTGGCCTCTTGTGGAGAATATTCGGCGAGTTCGGGATGCTCAAGTAAGAACTTTGCACCTTCGTCGAGCTCGTCGTTATCGAGTTCGTCGTTGTCGAGTTTGTCAAGTACTGACTTGACAGTTACTTTGGCTGTCTTTTCTTTGGCCGACATGGACTCCGGAGAAGAAAGGGAACTCATTGTTTACAGTAGATGCCAAGACGGCGTTCTGCCTCCAATATATACTTTCCGAAGTTTATAGGTCTTTGAACTCGCCCGTTGCACTGGCATCAAGTCGAAAAGTCATTGTGCATATCGCTCAGTTCTGCTTGTGCGGAATGTGTGTTGGAAGGTGTAAACGCGCGGAACTAGGGAAACCGCAAGCGCCGGGCCCACTGATAAGGTAGCCATGCATAGTAGGTGCATAATCGAAAGTAAGATGATAACGATCCAGTGATTGATAAACAAAGATGATACTGGGTCCATTTTTCTCAAATCATAGAATATGTCCAGCGTACTTATTGTTGGGTGTGGGGTGTTGGGGTTATCGTCGGCTCTCGAGTTGGCCCAGAATGGCTACGATGTCACTGCTATCGATGCTTATCCAGTTCCATCACCATGGTCTGCTGCCAACGACTACAACAAGATCATCAGAACGGAGTATTCTGATCTCATGTACACTAAAATGTCTGTTGAGGCGTTGGAATTGTGGCGCAGCATTCCAATTTTCAAAGATACATATAATGAATGTGGACGGATCTTGGTGACCCCAACAACGTATGTCGCACGCAAGGAATTCGAGCAGCTTGGAATTGATAACTTGAAGAAATTGGGTGAGGGCCAAGGGATTGAGATTTTTGTTGGAGGATCAGAATTGGCTTCTCGGTTTCCCGTGTTTGGCGAAAACCAAATTGAAGCCGATGTTGAGTTCAAGTGGAATCCGGACTCGGGGTTGGGCCATGCTTCCAACTCGTTGAAAGTAGTTTACGAAAGTGCTAAAGCTCTTGGGGTGAAATTCCATTTTGGCGATGCCGGGAGGGCCGTGAGAATCGTCAGTGAAAATGGAATTGATAGTGTGGAGGCTCAAGATGGCTCCAAATACACGGCGGACAAGATCATTATCAGCATGGGCGCCTCTTCAGGATATATTGTCGATATGAAGAACCAACTGACTGCCACTGGACTTTTTCTTACCCACATTCGCCTCAGCGAGGAGGAATACATCAAGTACAAAGATATCCCTGTTTTGTTTGACTCTGACACGGGTTACTTCTTTCCTCCGGACCCAGAGACCAGAATCATGAAGATCTGTTTGCGAGGCTCCGGTGCTTCCAACTATGTCGCTGATCCATTTGACTCCAATAGCAGAAAGAGCTTGCCTCGGTACAAATTGCAGCATCCCGCCGACACCATGCCTTCCGATGGGCCCGAGCAAGCAGTAAAACTCATGCAGAAGTATGCACCCGAATTAGCCAACCATAAATTGTTTGACCATAAAGCGTGTTGGATCTCAGACACCTCAGACTCGCATTTCATCATCGATAGAATTCCGGGTTCCGACCAGGTATATGTTGCCACAGGTGATAGCGGACATGCCTTCAAGTTCTTGCCCAATATTGGTAAGTACATTTGTGAAAAGTTGGAGGGAACTCTTGACGCGGAGAAGAACCATTGCTGGAGGTGGAAGGAAGATGCTGCTGCTTTTAGTGCATCGAATTGTGCATGGAGAGTGGGAAATTATGATCTTGACTTTGCCCACATTACATTTACTGAGGATGTCAGAGATTCAGGGAACTAGGTGCGACTGTGATGCATATTCATTTCATAGTAACAGTGTAATAGATTCTTTTTTTTACGAATCAAGATTATATATTATAACTAGTTACAATACATAACTATGACCAGGGGAAATGAAAACAAACCCCTCCTAAAGAAGCATAAAATGAAAGCCAGAAGAAAATGTGGAAGTTTGAAGATTGAAGAATTGAAAGAAGTGAAATGGGTTCTCCTTCCCTGCTAATCAATAGCTGATGCCTATCAGAATTGCAACTTATATTAACGTTTCCAACGCTTCAACTCAGTCTCGCCTAACTTTGGGAGTACATCCCGAGGTGGCACATCCAGAGGTCCCACCACGATGAACATAAATGGTTACAAGATAATACACTATAACTAAGTTAATTACAACATGCAACCATAATAAGGCGAAATAATCAGATGGACCTCGTGAAAATCTGCTAAGATCACAGTCATTGAGGTTTCGAAATCAATGAATAGAATTTTGATGAATGTGTACTATCTGCAGTACTCATAAAATCTTTAAAATTTATTCTTCAAATATTAGCTAATACGGCAAATCATTCAAGCTACCGGTTGTATAGTGTAGTGGTTATCACTTTCGGTTTTGATCCGAACAACCCCGGTTCGAATCCGGGTACGACCTTTTTTTTCCACATTGTCGCACTATTGTTTTTTTTTATATAGAGGCGATGAGCATCTTCACCTTCCAACCTAATCTTCTCCAATGATCAGAACAATGTATGTCGAAAGCTGGAGGTTTCTATCCTGAACTGCCAAAATTCCCAGTTCCCCCACCACACTTATACTAACTAACAGTAAACCCAAAAACGCTAGGTCAAAGAGAGCATTGGCTAAGAAGGAAGCCAAATTGGTGGAAAACACCAAAACCGCCTTATTTGTGCCAGGCGCCACCGGAAACAAGTTCTTACATGATGCCATGGTCGACTTGATGGCGTTGAAGAAACCAAACGCCAAAAAGTTTTCGAAAAAGAACGAAATCAGACCATTTGAAGATGCCTCAGGACTCGAGTTCTTCTCGGAAAAGAACGACACCTCTCTCATGGTGATGTCTACCCACAACAAGAAAAGACCCAACACCTTGGTGTTCACTCGATTCTTTAACCACAAGGTTTATGACATGATCGAATTATCCATCCAGGACAATCACAAGTTGCTTGCTGATTTCAAGAAGTTGACATTCCCAGTTGGCTTGAAGCCCATGTTCACCTTCAACGGACCCGCATTCGACTCGCATCCAGTTTATCAGCATATCAAGTCTTTATTCATGGACTTCTACAGAGGTGAAGAAACAGATTTGCAGGATGTTGCTGGTTTGCAATATATCATCTCGTTGTCGGTGGGAGAGATCGAAGACGAGAACTCGACCAAGTTGCCATTGGTCCATTTCAGAGTGTACAAGTTGAAATCATTCAAGAGTGGACAAAAGATTCCCCGTGTGGAGGTGGATGAGATTGGTCCCAGATTCGACTTTAAGGTCGGCCGTAGAGTTACTCCACCACCAGAGATGGAGAAGGAGGCCATGTCGAGACCTAAACAGTTGCAAGCTAAAGAGAAGAAGAACGTGACCACGGACTTCATGGGTGATAAGGTGGCCAAGATCCATGTGGGTAACCAGGACTTGAGCAAGATGCAGACGAGAAAGATGAAGGGATTAAAGGCTAAGTATGACCAGGACGAAGGTGATTTTGACGAGGAGGACTATGTCGAGGAGCCCGAGGCCAAGAAGCAGAGAGTGTAATATAGCATGGAGGTAATTAATGAAGAACCTTGAGTAGACGCAGATTTGATGTTAGTAGATAGTGGAGTCGCTAATATTAGTAGATGGTGTATTCGTTGACAGTAGATGTTATATTCGTTAATGATCTATCATATTCAGTTCAATTACGATAGTTAATGTTGATTTCACTAATGAAAGTGGTTTGGTTGATCTCAATGATCTGCTACGCACTGAGTCACAAAAATACAGAGGTTCAGGTAATGCAAAGGCAACAAAAAATAAATAGAATCAAACTTTGATGTCCTCCCAATTAACCCTTAATACCTACCTCAATTCCTAAATATTCCAAGACTTCCATGGCATCTAGTATCCATCTCTGACCCCAAATCCTATCCTTCGCACGACCATCACCAACTTTTCCTAACTCACCAACACCCAATTACTTCTCCACCATGGCACAACCGCAGGAGCTGCTCTTTCAGCCCCGGCGCTTCGACGTCGCAGAGTCCACAGCAATTTCTCAAAAATCGTTCCTTGCAGACTCCACCGCGGAGGCGCCTTCGTTCTCTACTCTTGCAAACATCAACACATACTCTGGTGAAGAACTCACGAAAAATGATAAGTACTGTGTTCTCAGACTCCCGGCCTTGCCCGAGGTACTCAGCAATGACAAAATGGACCTCTCAGGTGACAATTTGAATGGCTACACCGACAACAACACCAAATGTGCCTTGGTAGTAGGCGATAAGTTCATCAATGTATGGCCCTACAATTCAGCCGACCCCACGCCAATAAGCTACGAATTTCCCCTTGAAGAAGGTAGCGAGAACCTGTTGGAGTTGGCCATCTTGACTCGTCCCGCAACAGGCTCTTCTGCTGATCCGGGATTGGTGACAATCAATTCTGTCAATGGCCATGTTAAATTCTACGAAAGAGTCTCTTATGCTCCGGCTTTGGGGCTCATCAACAGCAGACTGATTGAGACCACCGTAGGAGTTCTGGCCGCACAAGGGGAATGCATCACTGTGGCTGAAAATGTCGAGCCAGCAGGTATAGTGGTAGCTACTTCGTGGAAAAGGGTGGTTTTGGTGTTGTTGCGTGACCTCAATGGTTCTCCTCACTTGTCGACGGTGGAGCTCATCAGTCCAGCACATTCGCTGCGTTTGTTTGGCTGGTTGGGCCGCGGAGGAGGTGATGGTATATCGGATGACGTTGTTTCTATCAAATCAGGAAAAGTCTCCGCCAATGGAATGACCCAGGAGATTATCGTACAAGATGCGGCTGGAGTGTTTAAAAAGTTCGTTTTCCAGTCATCTGTGACGGGCGCTCCATCCATAAACCACAGAAAAACAACCACCTACAAGTTGGCTTCGTACTTGGAGAATAACGTCGATGGCTTCATTCCTGGTGCGGTGGTGGATGTTAAATATCTTGATCTCTGGCCGTTGAGATTGCCTACCTCCTCCGACGTTTCTGCCGCCGATGATCTCTACACTGCGTTGGTGAGTGTTCAAAGTTCTATTCAAAGCGAGAATCACCACAAACTCTTGTTAGTAAACATGAGAATCAACGAGCTGGGAGTTCTTGTTTATGGATCTCATCAGTTGCCAGATGTGGGAAGAGGATCTTCCGATCTGGCTGCCTTGAAACCCCGACTCTACATTCCTAAACCGGGTACCACAGCGTTCGTTGTGGTGGGCAACTCGGTTATTCTTGCCGACATAAACACGAAGTTCTTGACCAAGCCTTCAACTCCAGCATTCCTGTACTACACGCCACAGTGGGAAGACATCATCAACTTCAAGTCATCCATGCAGATTGTTGGCCTTGGATACGAAGATAAGGTGAGCGACACATCCAATTCCTCTTTAGTTTTAGTATCTAAAGGATACGGAGTTTTGCGTATTGAGCGCTTTGCCGATTCCAAGGATGGCTCTCTTTCAGATGTTCCCGATGCGACTGATCCGGCTTATGTACTCAAGTCTCACATGCAACAGGCCATATTCTACCACAATTCTGGGGCCGTTGACTTTGACGTTGGATCAAGTTATCCTATTGACATTATTACCCAGGCTACTCACGAGATTTTACGAGAAATCTTAGAATCCTCGTCGACGTACCTTCCACCGTTTTTCTCGAGTACCAGAGACTCTTTCTCCACTAGAGTCACGCTATTGCGTGAGTTGATCTCATATGTTTCTCGAAATTTTTCAGATTCATTGCATGCGATTCTTCCAGATATTGTCCAAGCGTTGGAGAAGTTGGAGACCGCTCAGAATTTGTGGCTTATCATAGACGTTGATTCTCCTGAAGCTTTACTCTTAAGGGCCAAACTAACTTCAGTAATCCAGGAATTTGGATTAGGTAGTGGTGACGACATAGCACGTTCTTTTTTCACCCACAATGTTAATGACATCCTTTTGGTGTTGACTCTGTTTGTGCAGCAGTTGTTTGACGAAGACTATTCCATTAATGTCATTATCAAACTTTTGGTGGCCACTTTGCATGACGCAGTGGCCAAAAACGAAAAACTATACATCTCTGGAGTTGACCAGATTGGAACAAGAATGGTGTGGATATTCGACCTGAAGTTGGTAATCCTCGCAGAAGAGATCTTCCACAAGGCTTATTGTACCAAAGGTAAGAATATCATTAATTCTCTAAGTGACCGCCATGATCTCGTCAAATTGAGCGATGCTTTGTTCTACTTAGTCACTTATGCCATTCAGTTTATGCAAGATACCGAGGACGATCAATTGAAGGGCTATTTGGATTGGTATAGACTGAGAAAGAGTGAGTGGGTGGATGCTTTGCTTTCCAATGGTATGATTGGTGAAGCATTGAAGATTACCGAGAATTATCAAGATTTCTATTCACTTGCCTTGGTATTGGATAGAGAAAAGGAACAAAGATCTCCCGAGTATGTGCAAGAACAGATCCTCTTCTTCGTGGACAAGTATGGTTACTCATTTGCATCAAAATTGTTTGAGTATTACATTAAGCATGACCAGATAAAGACTCTTCTTCTGGATTACACGTCCAACCCTGAGTTCTTGGAAGAGTATTTCAGAAGTAACCCACGAACAACGTCGCAAGTAGCATGGATACATTATTTGCAGACGAAAAACTTCAAGGAAGCTTCCAACGTGTTGATGTTGTTGTCTTCAAAGAAAGAAACTGATAATCAACAAAACAGAGCACTCAATTACTCGTTGGCGAAGTTGTCTGCTATTGCAGCTAAATTCCAAGACGTTTCTGGGAAGGACAGTATTGCCCTTGACGAAATTGCCATTGAAGCCGAAAATAACCTTATGGTGATCAGAGTTCAGAACACTCTCCACCAGCTGTTAAGCTCCTACGTTCAAGGTAAGAAAGAGCTTATCACGCTCGACTACTTCTTGAACAATTTTGCCAACACAAAAATTTCTAAGAAGCAGATTACTGTGGAGCTCGAGCCATACTTCCAACGATTTGTTGACCAGTTACCTTTGTTGAAAGAGCAACTTATTACCCTTTTGACCGCTGTACTGCCCAAGCTGGAGTTCTCTTCGGTGTTTGTTGATGCACTTTTTGTTGCTGCACTGATTGCAAACGACGAAATTTATCAAGAACTAGCAATGGAAGTGTGGCTCAGGTTGTTGACGCTTACAGACAACTGGAGTGAGATCAACAACACCAGCGACAACGTTGATGAGGTCAATAAGATGAAGATTAGGGAAACTGCGCTTTACACTACCATCCAAGGAGTGCAACACAACCCGAGCCTCATTAGCGTTCTTGATAAATTAATGAAGGCGTTGAAGCAAGATTCTGGCAACAACCTGTCTCCATTGTTTGAGAAAGCTCAACAACTTGTGATGTCTGACAACCTAGCATTATGGGTTGATTCCATTAAGGCAGAGACAAGATAAACGCTACTGGACAAAACCACAAACTTCCATTAATATACACATTCAATTATTAACCCATTTTCGACCTATGGACAAGTAGCATCCCTCAATTGTAGTCCAACTGTCGGTCCTCAATTGTCTTCCTGTTTATCCTTATCCAAACCAATTCTGACCAAACCCTCTGGCAACGGGGTCTTTTCCTCGTAATCCTTAGCACTGTATTTTAGTAGGCCCAAGGATGCCAAAGATACGGAATTCACCACGTCTTGCCAATTGGAAAGAATCAACGCGACACTCTCTGCTCCGTCGGCCATTGTATCTAGTTTTGTTTCGATTTGTTCTAGTTGGGCAGCCAATAACCCTGTAAATTTCTTGAGTTCCTGAAGATCATGGAGCTCCTCTCTTTTCGCGTTGATTTTCTCCTGTAATGACATGAGGAAATAGCAATGCGTTGATGGATTGTTTTGGTGTTGATGGAGTAGAGTTAGCTGCAGGAATGTATTATTGTTAAGATTCTAGGTTCCTTGTACAGGATTACAGCTTGATGAGAGAATATTGAAACGTGTACTATCTCTCAGTTTAGGGAAAGCCCAATAGTCTCTGATAGAATAGTTGAATTAGCTTGATTCTTTATTCCTTTTCTTT